>VZTL01024421.1:11059-32043 GCA_013400535.1 Scopus umbretta | reverse complement strand
AGCTGGCTCATGTCCTTCCTCCCCCCCTCCCCCCTCCCTTTCTTCAGGTCTAGCACAGAGTGCTACCAGCCGTGGTCCCTTGTGAGTCCCTTGGCTTCAACCTGCTGCTCCTTCTAGCTAATACAATTCTTCCACTAGTGCCAGAAGTACAAGTCTGCATTGCAATGCTGATGGGAAAAAGGTCAAACATTCAGGAGATTCGATACAACAAATGTGTTATGCAGGATTGTTTACAGGTTGCAAAGGTAGGCACTCTGACCTTAGAAAATGCAAGATTTATAGTTGGTCATGCAACAATAACATGTGTTGTGCACCTGAGTTAAGATTTTTAACTGTGTGTTCACAGGCCCTTTCTCCACAGGGAGATATATAAATACATGAATGTAATTTTTCATGCCACATACATTATTGATTTTTTTTAACATGAACCTTGCCAAACATGTAATGCTTTGAATCTGAGAAGAGTAGCTGAAGTAGAAATGTCCTTAAGGGAATAAAGATGGAATTAGTGAAAGTGGTTTTTTAATCTTCCCCTGCAACTTCAGGAGAAGTGGGAGAAAAAGTGGAAGAATATACACAGTTTTCTTTTAAACTTAACTAGTTTACCCCTACTTTCAGGATCATCTTGAAGCTGGATTTGAGATTATGTATGTGTGTAAGTAGAACGTAGCTGTGTGATGGTAGTGGGTTTTGCTAATTTTAATTAGCAAAGTCTAAACTGATGAGAATACAAAGAGTTATCAAGGTCTCCTGCTATTAATAGAAGGAAATGATTAGCAGCGCATTTCTCACAAATCCCTGGAGTATTTTTTCTGTGAACTGCTTGGTAAGTTTCTGCGAATGCTTTCAGATACAGAACTAACCTCTAAATGAAAGTGAAAGAGGAAAAGGAATACACATTAAGTGAAGTCAAATAGATTAGTAGTACCAAAAGGTACAGATTTATGACTAATACACCAGTAGTAAGTGAGAAAGATCTCAGCAAAGTGTGGGTGAACTTGACACGTTATCCATTTTAGGTAAAATAAGATAACTGCATAAATTATGCAGTTATGCTTTGGCTTTGATAAAACATGGCTATTAATTGTTGCATGTTTTAAGAGACATTCCTGGCCTTTGTAACTGAGATGTCATCGCTGAAAAAAAGCCAATTTGTTTTGGCAAAAGTAAGCTAAAAATCAGTCTTTTGTGGTTTCTGAGATATCCTCCATCCAAGGCAAAAATATCCATTTCTTTGCAGGGAATACAAGGAGGTACAATACATGGCTACAGTCATGACAGGTTCTGAAAATAAAATGCCTGGATTATTCTAATGCCAAGATTTTGATGTATTGTTGCTGCGAGGAGGTAGTTGCAAGAGATGGCTATGCTAAAGGAGTAAAGGACAGTGGGCTAGATTGTGAAAATTTTTTTCATGTTCTTGAGTGCTTATATGCACCCAAACCACTGGAATGTTTATACGTATTATTCGTCTATGGTCTGCATTGTGGGTATTCTTGGAGAAAGGAAAAAATCCTACTTTGTGTAATATCTTATTACAAAACACTTCAATTAGTTCCAACTATAATTTCCTCCCTAGTCTCAGACATCCATTTTTATAAACTTTGCTAATGATACTGAATAACATCTAAGAAATGTTTAGATGTCTTTGTTTAGGATTCAGTTGGAAACTTCTGGGTGCGAGGAAAAGGATGAACTTGATAAGCATAAAGGGACAAGAGTGAAAGCATAGTGGAGCACTGCATTCCTGTCTTAGGATGGTACCCAAAATCCTTGCTCAACCATGCCATCCGGTACTATTATGAAGCAGAGAGGATATCTGTTTACATTAGAACTGCATTCAAACCAACCTTAAAATAGTAGGAAACGTTAATTTATGCAACGTGTTTTACGTATTTTCTGTTTTCTTTGCACTAATTGGAGTTCATCTGAGATGCACATGAATAACTTCATTAGCTGGAACTGGGCAATTTTTCTTCTTTTTCTTCACTATCTGCAAGTTGCTCTTTCTGTGAAGTGTGAGCAAATGTAACAGGAAGGGAAAGCAGACCAGAATATAAATAGGAAATAGGCTGTGAGATGAGTAGAAATTTGCTTTAAATACACACTCATAGTTAGGTCAGATACACTAACCTGTTTTACATGGTACTCACAGAAAATTGCTCGTGGGCAAGGTGGGAAAGAAGGTGGTATTTTTAAACATCTCTGTTAAAATATGAAAGGTATAGTACACACCAACATAGTTCTAGTGATAATGAGCAATCTCTTTGTTACCTGCCTATACACAGAGATTAGCAATCTATTAATTAAACAAATGTGACCAGGGGGCAGGCTAGATCTGGGGGAGGCTAAGTCAGGTGAAGATCTTGGTAGGTAAACAAATTTATGTCTGTGTTCCTTTCCAAATCTGTTTTTCTAAACTGAGTAAGTTTTTAAGGTAGAGGGAAAAAATCATCAAGCTTGCTGGTAAATGAGTACAGAACATCTAGACGTGATGTGCTGAAATACAAAGCCTATCTAACATGGACCTGAATTCCTCTAGTGTGCCAACAGACAGATTTCTTATTATGCTTTGTCTCGTCTTCAGTGCCAGTGACAAGATTTTGCTCCCACTGAAATCTAATTACTAGCAGAACTGGCAGGATTTCAGCTGGTAGTGTATCTACAGTGTTGTTAAAAAGGAGAAGGAGGGAGAGAGAAAAAAGATGCTTAAGAAACACTTGAAAGACGATCAGATCATTTTTGGTGATTAGTGAGGCAACAAAATTAAATACTTCTAATAAGATGATTATTTAAGGGTCCTAACTGGTGATGTCTTGTACCTTAGGTGTGCAGAAGGCTATTTTGGACAACCTCTAATACCAGGGGGATCGTGCCAGCCATGCCAGTGTAATGACAACCTTGACTTCTCCATTCCTGGCAGCTGTGACAGCTTGTCTGGTGCTTGCCTGATATGTAAGCCAGGTACAACAGGCCGATATTGCGAGAGGTGTGCTGATGGATATTTTGGCGATGCTCTTGATGCAAGGAACTGTCAACGTAAGTCATGAACTTTTACTGCTCCTGACAGTATTGATCTATCCTATATCCATGCTCCTGAGAGGAAGACTGTGTCTCTGTATGTGTGAGGAGGAGAATGATACAGTGTACTTACACCTCTAATAATAATAGTGGTTTACTTGCATCTGGAAAGGGAGACTTCAAAGTAAATAGAAAGAAGAACCCATTAAAAAAGCTTCCTGCTGTAGGTGATGCAGTAATGAAGCAGACATGGAAAAAAACCTGGGAGAGCAGAGCATTGCATGGATGCAAAAGGTTATACTAAATGTCAGATCTACAAAAATAAATACAAATAAATGAAAACGATTCACTAAAAATGCTGTAAGCCATGCAGGGAAATCTGATTAACTAGCAAGATTTGTGCAGAAAGGAGTGATATTTCACTTACTGTAGGGTCCAAGTCTGGTTCCTTCCCACGTACGTGACCTCGGTAAGAGTTGGGAGCTGCTGCCTCTTACAGGGTGAGATTCTCCTGCCTCTGCAAAGCAGAGTCTAACATCTCCTGACAAATTTTCTAAGGTACTCTGGAGGAAGATACCTGGCACTGCAACAAGCTACCACTTCTCGGCTGAGTGGTGGCATTTTGTTTAAGTATGAGCCCCAGCTCATACTTCCCCATACTAAAAGCAAGAAATTATTGAGAGCAGATGGAAGATTTGGTAGCAGCAGAAGCTTTTGCTTCTGTAGGAGGCAGTGGCTCTCTCTGAGCCATTGCTGGCACAACTCAGAACACAGCTATTAGGCAGAACAAGTGCTTTTAACTTTAAAAAAAAAAAAAAAAAATTAACTTCTTCACCTAACATTCCACGCCAGTCTGAGGAATGGAATACAACAGGTTGTAAACTGTCCTAAAAGAGCAGAGTATTTCATATCACTGTCACAAGGATTTCATAATTTTCTTTCATTGGAATAAACTCAGAGCAGCTCCATTGAATACAAAGGTGTTGTATCAGGATAAAATAATGCAAGTAAAAGAGCTGGGCCATTGCCTTATTGCTGCGTGTGTAGGAGCGCAGGGACCACTTCTGCAGCATGTGTTGAAAGCACGGAAGTCTGAGCCACTGGCATCCATTTCCAGGATTCACTCTGTTAGTGGCTTGCAGTTTGACAGTAAGAATACGAGGTTCTGTTGGGCCACCTAAGACTACACAGGAGCCATTGAGATGCAGAACATCACCAGGTTTCTCAGCCAAGGCTAATGAATGCTGGTATGTGCAAAATCATAGATAACCATGAAGATGTATACCTATGTAAATATTTTCTGTATGAACTTTATACAATGCTGGATAAAAGTTGCACAATCACATATATTCTCTGCACAAGTTAACAGTTCGTGATGAATGATGTCATATGTTAGGGTGTTAAGTGTGTAATGTGATTTTAAAAGAAGTGTATTTCAAAACCATAGATTCCACTAGCTTGTCACCGTTCCTGAGGCATCAGTAGGACTGCTGCTTTGAACATTCCTACAGCAGTGGCAGCTGCATAGGAAAGAGATGTAATATGAGAAGAGTTCAGAAAACATACAATTAAAAAAAAAAGTACTAAAAATGAATACATATTTAATGCAGAATTACAAGCTTTGCTTTTATTGTTAGTATCACTGACAAGGAGAGCCCCCTAATGTATTCATAGCCTTGTGCTCAGTTACCTTGTATTCATCTACTCTCCATCTTTCATGTGGGTTTTCTTTTTTGCATATGATTTTTTTATTTCCTTTGCAGACTTCCATGAAGTTTGCCCTGCAGCTACAATATCAGAGGGACTGTGCCTTTACTTTGTTGTCTTCAATTTCAGTCCTTATTAAAAAGCCAAATCCAAGAGTATTGCAAAGCATGAATTTTGCTTTCAAATTATTGTTTGAAATGTTTCTTGCTCTTTCTCCATACAGTGCTGCTGTTGTGCATTTACCATTTCAAATGACAGTACAACTTTACATCACTATAACATCTCTGAATTTCTCGGTACAAAATAATAAATCTAAGAAAACTGAGCAAATGTCCTAGGTTTATTTGATTTGATTCTAGTAGGTTGTTTTTTGGTGTGAAACAGCACAGTGTGCTGAAGCAAATACCTGGAGGTTGTGCTGATAGTAATAGAGCTAAGTGACATGAGATGAATTAAAACAAATATGGAAGCGTGCCTATGTGCCAGTGCATAGGCACTACTGTTGGAGGTGTGTAAGCGTGTAGGTTGATTATACATACGCACACATAAATATTTATACAAATCAAGAGAGAATGAGAAGAGTCTTGACCAGTGTCATTTTGGGAGAAAGCCAGAGAAGTTTCTCTGACAGGACATACTGTATTATGGC
Organism: Scopus umbretta; assembly: GCA_013400535.1. Taxonomy (NCBI): domain Eukaryota; kingdom Metazoa; phylum Chordata; class Aves; order Pelecaniformes; family Scopidae; genus Scopus; species Scopus umbretta. The sequence goes on along the minus strand of VZTL01024421.1, from coordinate 26,666 downwards.
AACCATTTGGAGGTTTGGATAATAGCTAATTTTCTCAATAGAGGTGAATGAATGGGAAGGCTTTAGGTGAGATAAATGCAATTTATCAGATTGAGTACCAGCTTAGTACATGAATAGACCTGACTGTATGTTTCTTCTGTATGTGTGTACTGCCAGAGCCAAGAAAAAAAATCAAAGTCTTGACTTCCAAACTCTGCCTTACCACTGTATTGTACCCAGTCACCTGCGGCTGAGTTAAGAATACATGGTATGCTCTTTGTGGCAATATATAACATAAATAGGACAAACTCATCTGTTTATAAAATCAGTGTAAATTTTCATTTTTATTCTTGTGGTGTCATATGCCTGATAAGCAAAACAATTCAAATAAGACAAGCTTTGGTTTTTGAGGTCTATATAAAAAGGTTGGTGAAATACTGTTAATTTGCATTGAGAATTGTGGTTTGTTGAGTCTGAGCTTTCACATCATCTTTCACTGTTGACCGTTTTAATTAGAAAGATACTCAATATATATGTGAAGCTCATTACTGTGTACCGTGTGAGAGTAAATGAAAAAGAGGAGCTATGTTCATTACAGCAGAAGTGTTTTTAAGTGTTCACATTTTTAAAATACATTGCAAAACAGAAAGAGATCAAACCTCTGAAAGTGTTACCAGACTGATAGGAGAGCCCAATGTATTTTTGTTACTTATTCCAGAATATGAGACATATTTGCAAACATTTGAGAAATAAAGCCACAAACAGACTAGAAACCCATAAAGTCACTTTCATTTAAAAGAAGCAACTTTTGCAGAATACCTGAAAAGTGGAGGGGGGATGGCGACAGAAAATAATCCTTTCCATTTACAATGTAGCAGGTCCACTAAGGTCTCATTAAAGAAGCTCCTGTTGTAATAGTCTATATATAGAAAAAATGTAAAACTGCTTAGTCTCAAATGGCAGCTTGTGACATGCAAGTATGTGACCACGATGTGTTCACTGTTGGGACTCTTGAGTGTTTCTTAAAATGAAGCTGTCAGTCGCGAAAAAGACCAACACGTGCAGTCAGGGCACTGCAGGAAGGCAAAAAGTGCACTGGAACCCTGGTTTAAAGAGTACGTTGATAATCAGTATAGATATGTGGATACAGTCCCCTCTGGGGAAAAAAAAAGGACGTGCAGGAACCAGCTCACGCTGATGGAATTGGTGACTGCATGGTCATAGTCCCTGTGACACCTGATCAAATCCTTCTTCTCTTCTGTGAGTGCTAAAGGGATTTTTTCCTAATCTCTGCATGCCAAAAGAGTTGTGGTCAAAGAACATAAAGGGTGATAGAAAGCTTCCCAAAAATTTCTCTTCTCCTAAAACATGAGAATTTGGAAGCCAAAAGCATTGTTGTTTTCCTCAAGAAACAGCAGTTCCTTTTCATTGCCATTTTAAATCCTTAAGAGAGCATTGCCATGAGTTAGGCTGGTCAGTTGGGTTAGGTTCCCTCTGGGAACTGTGATGCTGTTGCCAAGACAGAGGTAATGGAGAGTCATGGGAGAAGATAATCCTTGGTCTCTTTTTTTCAGCTGTACTCCAGGGTGCTGTCTGTGAGGAGGAGCTCTTGGCGGGGTTGAGGCGATTGTTGCCCCCATAGCGAGGCCCCCGAAGGTCACCTTGTTCGGGGTCCTCCACCCGCCAACATTTCCTACTACATTAACACGGACTGGACTCCAGCCAGCAGGACCAACATGTGAAGCAGTAGCACTCCCACCTGCCATAGCTAAATCCCATACACACCCTGTCTAAGAGTCTGTACCCATTGAGGGTTTTTTCCCCCCCTTTTTTTGCCCATTCCAAGGTATGGGGCAATGGCCAGGCTGTTCTGAGGGAGTGGCTTCTGAGGGGGAGAGTGCCCTGCCTTCCCCACTACCCCCTCAGTCCAGAAATCTGGCACTAATTAAAATGGAAAGGCAGCTGCTGGTTTAAAACCTTATTCTCCATCATCACATACTCAGTAATGTGCCCTAAACATCTGCTTTTGATCTGAGAGACACATATAAAACAAATCGTTTATGAAGTTGAAGCAAAGTTTCTCCCTGTAATAATTTGGAGCAAAATTCCACGTTAATATGGGTAGGTTAATGTGTGCTGTCACCGTATGGAAGTAACACCTTCCTCCTTTACTCAGGCCTGCCTTCTTGGGTTTCTCAGGGTGGCAAAAGCCACACTATAAACATTTGTAAATTAAAGATAGCTTCAGCAACATATGTGTTTTAGGAAATACATTGACAGCTCCTTCTTCTTCCTCTGCAGCCTGTCACTGTCACATCAATGGCTCCTTCTCAGACATCTGTGACTCTCGGACAGGCCAGTGCGAGTGTAAGGCCAACGTGATCGGGCGCCGGTGCGACGTCTGCCAGGTGGGTGACAAGACATGCTGTTTTCTTTCAGTTTTCTTCCCTCTTTCTCATGACTTACAGTTTTGATGTGGGTAGTTTTCCTTTTTTGCTCATTTTTCACTTAAAGAACATATATGGGTTGTTCTTATGTGCAGAATGGTAAAGTGGCTGTTTTTTAAATGTTTTCCAAAGGTTTTCTAGAACAAAGCATAAATATTGCATGCAAATATATTTTAAGCCTCACTGTTCATATAAGTACATTTTTATATGTGGTATGTACACTTCATATTCTGAATGCTTGTTATAAATAAATTAGTTAAAAGTTTTGCAGCTCTGGGGGAAAATCCCTCTATGAAGAGAGTTGCAAAGTATCTGATGGCATCTGATTTTCAAGAAAAGCGTGATATTAGTTTACTTCTGCTGTGACTGGTCCGCTCTCATGTTTTTTCTTAGGGGTTCTTCTTGTATTGTCCAAATAATGTATTCTTTTTCAGTGCAAGTGTCTTTTGCCTTGACGTTGTTTTGCTGTCTCATAAATCACTGCAAAAAACAGTGTTTCATGAAGTTTTACAGAATTTTCTTTAGGCTGCAAAGGAATATGTTATAGCTGGCTGCACGTTTCTCTAGCTCAGTGTGAGAACTTGTGAGTTAGGCCTGTGGCCTCAGAACACNTTCGGCCCCCCCCCTTTTTTTTTTTTTTTTTCTTTTTTTCTTTTTTTTTTTTAAATTTATAATACGTGTGTGCTACAATATAAGAAATTACCAAGAAACACACAAGACAGGCAGCCTCTTAGGAAACTTCTCCACTTCTAGAGCATCTCATGGTGCAAATGAGAATGTAGGCCAGAAGTCTAATAGCAGAGTAAGTCCAAAAGTAGCACCATCAACAGCAGTATGCACAAAATGTATGTGTGATGTACACACATCAATGGAATTAGTGGGATTTTCATGGCCTTTGGCAGGGTATAACTTCCTCTTCTAAGAACTCAAGAGCTTAAGGAGTTTGCAGGAAGGATCAGCCCCAGAGGCAAAGTGCTAAGATCTAATCTTGAAATATCAAATATAACTGGTGTTAAAAGTTCTCATTAGTGAATATTGCTGGTTATCCAAGCCATTTTTAACCAGACAAAGGGCCCCTTATTTGAACGTAATGCCCAAAGTGACAGAAATATTCATTGTTTATCACATACCAACAAAGCGACTTACTTCCTAACATGGTCATTATGATGCAACTGCTTCTAACAGAACAGTGTTTTAGGATTGTTGGGTTTTTTTCCCCTGTAACTCAAAACTTCCACAGTTATCACACCCGGTTTGAAGAACACCTGGCAGTGTTTTTCCTCCTTGGCCAGACTGGGACCCATGCCATATTTGCTCGTATGGATTCCCTTGGAGAACATGAGGTTTTGCCCAGTTAACGTACATTATGTAACTGTGTTGCCCACACAAACATTCGACATACACTGATACAGGAACAAAATATAACAGCGTATTCAGAAAATTCATTGTATTTCCTCATTGCCATCCGGGATCTTATCTCTTGTTCAGTAAATGTGATTCATAGAATTTCTGTGTGGAAACAAGCTTTGCTGAGGCTTAATTTGGGGGCTCATCTTGGGGGTTTGCATGACTTATCAAAATGTCTTTGTGCAGAGCTCATCACAGAATACAACCCAGCATGCTAGTGATCTTTTCTTCCTTCACGCAGTGTGGAGTGCTAGTGTATCAGACTTTTTCCGGCTTTCACCCTTATAAACAGAATTTGTTAGTTCCTATCAAACTTTCTATTGAGAACTGAGCTGCATGCTGTGCATTGGTTACTTCACTGCGTTAATCCGAATGTCTGTCCTGCAATTTTGCATATTCACATTTCCGTGTGTTTCTTCCCGTGGAAAAGAAATCTTTAGAGGTATTCTGTATATTTAATTGAACCTTGGAGTTTAATTATATGACTTTGAGTATTTCTTTCTCTCTGATACACCATGTTTTGTCAGGCAGAAGTATATAATTGGAAAAACATTTCAATATAGAATTTAGAAATGAAAATCAGTGTAATTCTTTATTATAGGCATAATCAAGCATTTGTTTATGTTCATAAGATTCTTCAGGCCAAATTATGACAATAGGTGTGGTCCTGTATTCTGATACCTATCAGCAGATTCTCTGTGGGAATGTGGAACTTCAATATTAACCTCAGAGATAAGATTTCAGGACTTTTACATGGAAGCTTGCTGAAGTCTCTTGGAATTCACCTACACAAGAAGTTAGGGGTTCCACTGTGGAACAAATCCATGCAAAAAGTCAGCTCCACTGACTTGAAAAATCTGTACTAATGTACGCTAGGTAAAAACCTTAACACCACATGCCTGGGTCACACAGTAGTACACTGTAAAAGTAAATATTTTCCACTTTGTTCCATTTATATTCATTAGCAGTGATCTTATTAATATCTTGTTTTTAACATTTTGCTTTCCTAGTGAAGTCTCTGATAGATTTTTACTATTAAATGTTGTAATAGCCATTTCAAGTTAAGTTAGTAATATGATTTGGATTTCCATATTCCCTGAAAATTGTCTTACCTGAAAAAAGATAGGAAAGTACTCCCATTTTAAGTCACTCTAGCTCAAGACTGAGTTCAGAATTTGAATATCAAGTACAGTTTGCTCCTAGGAGCTGCTGTTAGCTGGTACAGTGAAAGCCATGCAGTCTGTTGGTTAAAAGCTTCATACAGAACTCCATATTACAGTATACAAATGTGCATGTGTCTTCCTTTCTTTACAAGTATACTTTTTGCGCTCCACTGCTGGAGTTAGAGGAAATTTATTACTATAGTTGATAAACACCTGTTCTGGTTCTGTAGGCACTTTACAGTACGCCATGCAAAAGTAAGCAAAAAATGAAAATAGCAGAGAAACAGAGGTTCATTGATTACTTTTATATTAGTCTTAGACTTAACCCAAAGACAGAGTTTTTATCTTAAAAATAGATAATTCCTATTATTTGCTTGTAATGTACACAAATACATTATATCTGTGTTCTTCTAAAGTTATTCCTAAGTCTCATTCAAAAGAAATGCCCTTGGGTTACAGAATACTGTATACAGACATTGCTACTGGTCAGAGAAGATAAAATCTAGTCGTTCAGAGACTTTCCAGTTGAATCAATCTTCATTCATAGCTAAGAGTTCAAATTCACTCTCTTAGCAACAAGGTCTGCCTGACATAATCTTACAACCCAGACACAGGATATGTATATGGCACTGACATACATTCCGTTTCTTGTGGGAATTGTACTTATGGAAAACCAACCTCATAGGAAAGGCATTACATTGCAGAACATTCATTATAGCATCAGGTAACATTCTGCAATCTTCATTCTTTTTCAGCTGTGTAGGGTATTTAGTGCCCTTGCCCTAGTGTTTTACCACTACAATACAATCTGTTAGGAGTAGTGTTTCAGTGATGGAGAGGAAAGAACCACCCTGATCTCCCTACACTCCCAGCTTTTCCTCTTTTCTCCTGGTAATCATTCCATGCACTAACTGTTCTTCCTCTCTCTGTGGCAGCCTGAAACATTTGGCTTACAATCTTCAAGAGGGTGTGTTCCCTGCAACTGCAACTCTTTTGGTTCCAAGTCCTTCGACTGTGATGGAGATGGACAGTGTTACTGCCAGCCTGGAGTGACAGGAAGGAAGTGTGACCACTGTGCACATGGATTTTATAACTTTGAAGAAGGAGGCTGTACTCGTATGTAAACTGCAGCCAATTGCAGATTTATTTATTTGTTTGTTTCTTTATTACTAAGATTCTAGTTTCACTGGTTTTCGATTGCCTGACATATTTTCCTGACAGGTAGGTATTTTCATAGCCTGTAAATCAGTCAATTGTCAAGAACATAAGACCCAAGCAATTCCTGCTGTTTTAAGGTCAGTTTATGGCTAATCTACCACGTTTAGAAGAAACAGGAATGTCCTTTGGTCCAAGTACTTTCTGCCAAAAAAGTTTCTGTGAAGTTCCTATAAGCTAGTTATGGTAAGAGTATCATAGAAGGCTGATTAAGGTGCTTACCAAATCGTGTGAGCTTGAAGGGATGTGAATGGAAAAAAAAGAAAAAAAAAAATCCCTTTGCTTCTAGTGTTATCCTAAACCTTTTCACTGTCCTTACATGGTTGATCCTTTTTTATTAAATTTCTGTACAGCAATATTTAGAATCTTGCTTACTTGTATACTTTTTGTGTACAACAAGATCTTCAGATAAAATTATCTACTATGTCCCTTGTGTAAACACATGAAAAGCATGCTTTTCCAGATGCTGAAACTCTAGCACCAGACATAAATATATCCAGCCACTTCTTTACATTTATGTTTGTCCTTTTGGACATTAGGTCAAACACTGAAATGAATGCTTCCTGTCTTAAAAGCAGTACAGTCTGCTACATCCAAAAGAACCTAGCTGATAGGTCTCTTCACAGGGAAATACCCACCTTTGCTAATAGACTTGTGTTTTTGAAGTCTCACAGGCTCATTTAGGTGTGATCATGGGAGATATAGATGGTTGTCTAGTGCAGCTGGCTGCTGGGACACCAGAATGGCGATGGTGCCACAGCATTCTTTGCTGGTGGCAGAGTGCTATAAAGCCAAGGGCATGCTGCTGTTATTCTTCAGGCAGAAACTGTATTCTTTCCAGAAGCAGAATCACCATGCCCAGTATCCTATTCCTCCTCCTTTCCCATCCAGAATGGCAGCAGAAGCCTAGCTTTCAGCCTTTTTTTTACTCCCTTTATTATGGAAGGGACATCAAGGCCTTGAGACCCACATCTGTACAGCAAAACTCGATTTCACCTGTAGTGTTGATAAACCTTGAGCCAGACTGGATTATAGATCGTATTTGAAACCATCACTCTGTGGTATTGTCTCCCATGGGAAGGAAGGGCCCAGAAAATGTTTACCGCCTTGAAAAATGCAAACACATTGGCACCTTGGAAAAGGGAAAGATTGGTCCATAGGTTCACTGATGAGAAAGCTTGAAATAAAATGCAAATTATAACTGCAGTTCTAAAGCCCTTAGCACATATACGAAGGGAAAAAATACTATAGTTTATCTTCATGATTACTCTCTTTCGCAGTTTAAAAGCACGTCACCATCGTGAAATACTACAAAATGTTAATTTCATGCAGTTGGGGTAGGAAAATGAGAGGGCAATTAACAAGATTTCACAGTAAAATTTTAACTGTTCTCTGGGCAAACTTGAAATGACAGAGTTTGAGGAACAGTGATGAAACAAGGAAGTAGTGTAAATCCAAACAATATTTTAAATAGAAATGTATCTGCCTGTGGTCATCAGATATTTTAAATAACTGCAACAGCTAAAGATGTTCAGAAAATTCAGATTTTTAAAAGTTCCAAAGTTAATACAACAGATGGAGAGGGATTCTGTTTCTGTTTTCAAAATGCTGTTTTTCCGCACTTATTTTTAGTAGGCTTTTTATGTATTCCTTCAAATGACAAAAAAAGGAATTAAATTATGAATCACAGAGAAAATCAGAAATTTAATAAAAGTATATCAAATCATGCTAGGAAGAAAGTGCACAAAAATGAATTCCATAGTGACGGTTAAGTATCGAATAAAATATTGGACCTCTTTTATCTAGCATTTATCCAAAAGGAATATAATTTGATTTTTTTCTTGTGCAATAAAAAAAACATAAAACCTAAAAAAAAAACCCTAAAGCATCATCAGTTAGCATTGACATTCTAGCAGCAAAGATACAAAAGAGATTTCTATTTCAGTATTGCTTGCAACAAATGTCTTGTATTTCTTCCAATACTCTTTTTAATAATGATAAAAGTAAAAATGCAAAAAATTTTAGTGTCTCACTTTCTTCCCCTCCATGCCTTTTGAACCAATTTTGCTTAAGAACTGGAAGCCCATAGAAAAGCTGTCACATCCCAAAGCCTCTGTCTCCTAATGAGAGATGTAGTCTGAAACATCTTCAAGCCACAGTGTGTCAAAAGATTTTATGTAGCATGCAAAACATCTTGTTTCTGGCATGATGGAGGCAAAACTTACTACCTTCTTTGCATCAGTTACCTTATTGTGAAAACACTGATGGAGAAAAACAGAGGTCGTTTCTTATTTGAACTGCATATATGAGTTCTATCTTTACACATCTCTTACTTCAATTCAGAGTAAAACTAGAAAGTATTTCCTACAGTAAAGGCAATGAACGTAAATACAGCCCTCAGCAATGAATGGTACTGTTACACTGTCCTATACTGTCCTATACACTGTCCTATAAACACCCCAAGGAACAGGTTATCACTCAGAGACTCATGGTTTTCTTATGACACTTTTACTTTGAACTCAGAGGTAATGTTGGTGGTGGGTATGAAAATAACCATGCACCAGTTCTGCTTCTCCAAGCAATTAGGTGTCTTGTGTCCTGTAGCTACTTATCACTTATGTACCTTGAATCTGCATTTGCCACCAATGAGCCGTTTTCTTGATAATGCTTTAAGAGCAAAGACCACTTTTGGTACCACTTCCAAAACCAAAGTATTTTTAATTGAATAAAATCTACAAAGAATCCCAGTTTCTGTGAAAAGGCACGTTGTTCATGTCCTCCCAAGAAAGAACAGGTGTAATCTGAAAAAAGGGAGTAGAACGGGAGAACGAAACTGAAACACCTTTTTTGCCCTTTAAGAAAAGTCTGCTTACAGCAGCAGAAGTTTCGGGAGGTTGGCTCAGGTTGGTGGAAGAGGTTAAATACACTGCAGGTTCCCTGCAGAGAGGCCTCAGAGGCAGTCAGGTGGCTTCTCGCGCAAGGCGGCGTGGACCCAGCAGCTGTGCAGCGATACTCCCGCAGCTGTGTCCTGGGAGTGCACCGTCTCACAAGCCTCTGCACTTCTACAGTCGGTCCCTTTATTTTTCCCATTCTGTTGTCATTTGCAGTTACTTCAACCGCAGTTAACTTGTGTTGCATTGCTCCTGGCTGGGGTTTATCTGGATTTACCCTACCTTTTCTGCCCCACCGTGTCCGCGGATAACTAAGAGTTCACTGTACGGTAAAGGCTTTGGTGGAACGATCCTAACCCTGTTAGGGTCTGCTCTCCAGGTGTTGCATAAAGGGGTAACTTTTCCTCTGCTTTGTTTTTTTTTCTGTCTCCCATGAAGCCTGTGAGTGTTCGCATTTTGGTAATAACTGCGATCCCATCAGTGGCCGCTGTATCTGCCCTCCCAATACTGTTGGAGAGATGTGTGACAAATGTGCACCTAATTACTGGGGCCATGACATTGTCGGTGGCTGCAAGGTGAGTGGATCTGTGTCTTCTCTGTGTGGGTTACCTCTTTCCCATGGGGTAAATACAGTAATTTGTAGCTGGAACACAATTTTAGGTTTGTAAATCATGGTTTGTCTCTGCATTGCGAGTTTTGGTGTCAGACTGGTGTAAAAGTTGCCGATCTGTTACTGAGTGCTACAGATCCTCTGTCTCAACTATGCGGCCCGTAACACTGAACTCCCTGTTTATACTGCTGTTGTGCTGAGTCAGTGTCCTGCTTGAGCCTGGTTTCTTTTATTATAGCTGTGTTTAATGTGATTGAGAAGATTACAACGTTATTGTACAATGTATATAGATGTATAGTTAAAGGTAACTGACAATGCCTTTGCAGAACAAATTTACTTTGGTCCTAACTGTGATACTACTGGGAATTTGTACTTAAAGTTTACATGAGAAGGGCTTCAACTTGTGCATAAAAGACAGTGAAGAGAGAAGGAAAGAAACAGCCACCTTAGCTGTAAAATGTACTTCCTTCCTATGTTCTTAAAGGGGAAGTAAACCTTCTCATTAGCCTTTAAATCCTTCTTATTCCAATGTTTGACACAGTTAAAAAAAATTCTGAAGGGGAGGGAACACGGGAGAAGAAATAGGAAAACAATGGTAGTATGTCAAATAGGCCACGAAAGCTGTTGTTAATGTCCTACTCTTGAGTTAAGGGGAGCAGTATTTGGTTAAGGTTGAAAACTGGTGACAATGAACATTGTGCAAAGTTCACGTGGCTTCTCCTCTCTGCCATTCTCATTGATGATGAGGTATTTATAGTACTGCTGCAATTATCCAGAAAACTATGTCTTGTCTGAACATGGTCATACACCACTAATGCTCTTTCTTAAAAAGCTGTTTGTCATGTAGCTCAGGCTGGAAACTAATTATCAACAGTGATTTCTTTTTTGCATGTATAGAAACCTCCTCTTGTGAAACCTCTGCTGTGCTGCTGCGATGTAGACTCTTGGCTTCTGAAACCAGCCTAATGAGGTTGAAGACCTCTGTTTGAGCTCTGGAGTATATTCTCTGATTGTCTTTTATGTGAGCGCATTAGTATGGCAGTTCCATAGCACCATCTAAATTAATAATGATCTATCAGCCCACATCTCTTTCAGTATGTTGCAGCTAATTTCTGCAAAGTGAGATGTGAATCTCCTGCTCGCACTCTTTGTAGAAGATTTCCAAGGCTGTCGTAGCTCAGAGCATTGCATGAAACTGCTTGCTCGCAAAACAAACATAACATCTGATTGTAATTTAATTTTTGATATTGTACACCAAGCTATTTCAATGTATGGTGAACAATTTGCTTTCTAAGCTTTATGCTCAAATGTATCATGTAGAATAAGGTTCTTTCTGACAGAAGGTTTTATTTCTTTGGTTAGGTAGTAGTCTAGCAGTCTAACATTTAACCAGTAGTTAAATAGTTTCTCTGGCATTCAGTAACGATTGAATTTGAATGCTTCCTGTATATAATCACCTTCTTTATAATTAGTCTTTTCAGATCAGAAGAAAGGTGCTTTAAGTATTCATGTAATAAACAGTTTTGCTTAGAAACTGAATCCACATTTTCCTCCTCTCTTTTCCAGCTTTCTGTCCTTAATTTTAGCAAGTCTATCCATGTCAGTTACTGTGGTAACCTGTACTACTGGCACTGAGTTTGCTTCTGCAAGCTGAACTTCTCCATATGAGATTCTGGTCACGCCAGTGATCACAGCAAATGTCCTGTGCTAACTTTGCAGTACAGTCACAGTAATAGCACTGAGGGATTCTTCTGTTCTTTGGAAGCCTGCAGCTTTACCTGCTACTTACTTCTGTACTCAATATCTAGACCCCCTGGCAAATCATTTATTTCTATCCTTACTTGCCTGCGCAAGCCTCATTCTGTGAGGAAGCTTACTTCCCAGTACACCACATGACTAAATCTCCGTTCCTTACCGTGTAAATTACTGTCATCTAAGAGTCCTGTTTGTACAAAGAAGATAGTTACCTGTCTGATGGATGACTAATAAATATTGAACTGGATTCCACTAGGACCACTGCCCCTGAGCAATTCCAGTTTTAGCAAAGTGATCTGAACATGCCCTGCAGAGGATTTGCATAGAAAGCACTTTTTAGAGAGCACTAATAGTTTTTAAGATAATTTTGTCCACAGAGTATCCCAGTGTCTTGACCCTTTTCGATTTATTTGGCTTTGCTGCCTAGCTTATCAATGATAAGTAATATCTGTTCAAAAAGAAAACAGTGTTGTAAATGTATTTAGTGTAATTGCTCGTCCCTTGTTGAATAAAGATAAATGCCTAGCCTTATAATTCAGGTATATTACGTTCGGACAGTGGAAATTCACGGCAGTACTTTATTCATAGATACTTAAAAGAGGTGACTTGCTTTGTTCTTGTTTTGTTTTGTTTTCCTGAAGCACATTTGCAATTTTCTCCTTGTTTCTCTCCTTTTTAGCCCTGTGACTGCAGCCCCATTGGAGCCCTGAGTTCTCAGTGTGACTTAAATACAGGCTGTTGCTTCTGCCGCCCTGAATTCTCTGGGGATAAATGCACTGAGTGCAGGTTGGGTTACTGGAATTATCCACAATGTGTTGCTTGTCAGTGCTTCCTGGCAGGGACTGATCCACGGAGCTGTGATACAGAGTTGGGAAAGTGCTCATGCGTTGATCATACTGGCCAATGCAGCTGCAAGGTAGGACAATGAAGGTTGTAAGCTGATCTTATAGCTGCTAAGAAGTTTATTCCAAAATTCATTGACGTTTGTACTTGCCATTCCAACAATACATGCAAACAAATCTAGTTGGTTTTCATAGTGCATTTGCTAACTGCTGTGGGAGGAGTTGAACATAAAGAAAGACTGAAGTGCTTATCAGTTGCTTTTTCACACGCTGACAGGTGCCAGATAGCATCCTCTCGAGTTCACTTCTCACTTTGTATTTTTCCTGTTCTTACAGAACTGTTGCCAGTTTAACCCCATTCAATACATTCTTGTTCAGATATTTGGCAAATTAAAAGCAAACACATTGGTAATAACAGTATGCCACAGTGCTAGTTCTTCATAGTACCTTGTCTTAGAGGGAGTCAGTACTGATCTTGTTATGAGTAGAATTCACTGCAGTGGTATCCATTCTTCTGAGTAGACTGCATCCAGTTCGAGATCGCTAAAGCAAAGACTTTTGTCATCATGACCCACAGCATTCTTATTTGGAATTGTTCTTGGAAGTTCCAACAGCACACTTAGGTGATTTGAAAATTGGCTGGATTGCTGGGCTTAAAGGGCAATAATCGGTGGTTTGACATGCAGATGGTAGCCAGCAAGCAGAGTACTCCAGAGCCAATACCTTCATCAGTGACACAGATGACAGAATTCACCATCAGCAGATTTGAGAATATTGCTGATTTGGAGGAGGTAGAGGTTGACATGCTGAACAGTAGAACTACAATCTAGAGGGTCCTTGAAAAGCTTGATGACTGGGAAAGTAGAAAGGTCATGAATTGGAGTGGAATAACCTCCAGAATCAGTACAGTTTGGGAGGAAAAAGGCTAACTGGTAATCCTGCTGAAAAGCACATACAGGCTTTGGGGAATGGCAAACAGAATGTAAGCCAACCATTGTTGTAAATAGCATTGCAAATAAGGCAAACTGCCTACTGAGCTGGATTACTGAGCTGGATTCATTGATCAAACTGGCCAATGCAGCTGCAAAGTAGGACATCATGAAGAGCATAACCAGCAGGGGAAAGTCCTTATCCCCCTCTACTCAGTGCTGGTAAGACTGCACTTGGAAATGGTGTCCAGATTTAGGACCTGATTCACGACTGTTGAGAAACTAGAGAGGATCCAGAGAAGGGCTACAAAGAGATTTAGAGCAGATGATCTGTAAGGATATACTAAGAAAGCTGGACTCTCAGTCTGCAAAAAATAGAGGCTAAGAGAAAATGCTATTGCAGCCTATAGCCACTTCAAAGAGTAGCTGATGGAGTCAAGTCCTTTCTGATAGTAGCAAAAGATGTGACAAGGGACAACAGCTGCAGTTGGCAGCTTGGGAATTTTGGGTTGGACATTAGGAAAAAAAGGTCACTAGGAGGGTTATGCAGCACTGGAACAGATTGTCCAGAAAGGTTGTTAAATTCCTGGAGGTTTTCAAGAATTTGCTAGAAAGAGGCATGGGTAACCTGATCTAGTATTGGTGATAGTCCTGCTTCAGGGAGGAGGTTTTTAAAAGTGACCTTCTGTAATTTTGATTCATTTATTCAGGGACTGTATTGACACAAAGAGCTAGTAAAATGGAAGGATGAATTTAAATGATTGAATTGCCAGGTAGTTCTTTTGTTTAATGGGCACCAGTCACTTCATTCTGAGTTTAAAGGGAGGACTCAGTGAAGGAACTGTAGAACAAATGAGATTGGAAGGGACCTATGGAGATCATCTAGTCCTTGTTTGAAAGACGTTGCTGAGGCAGTATTTCCAAGGATGAGGATTTCACAACCTCTTTGTGCAAACTGCTTGACCACCCTCCCATTTTTCTGGTGTATTTGAACAGAAAACATCATGTTCTATTTCACAAACACTGATTCATTTGATGGTGAGACCATAAGAAAACTGAAGAGAGTGAGTTGATCCCATGGACCATCTGAGTAAAACTCGGCCTAATGATCAGTGTTATTTGTCCTATGTCATCCTCTGAAATGGAAAAATAGAAGTATCTCAATTCTTTCAGCCTTTCCTGATGAGTGATGTGCTCCAACCCCTCTAACCATCTTGGTGCCTCTGTTCTTGATTAGGCCCAGTATGTCAGTGTCTTTCTTGTAGCTCTTGTAAGCACTAAGTAGAAAGAATGGGGGTTTATGGCATTTTTAAATAGAAAAGTTTCTTTGTTGATTCTTTTAAGGCTAATATAGTTACTCCTGTGTCTCTGTGAGTGCAAGTTAGCAGTATATATTTATTTAGCTGATAATTAATGATAAGAAACTGCAATTGACATGAAACAAAATGCAAAGTGAGTTAAATTCACAATTTGTGACAGAAAATGGACAAATAATACTGAATTAAGTCAGCAGATTTTTTTTTTTTTTCCAGAATTTAAGTCTAAAGTTGAATTTAAATCTAGGGTTGGTTAACCTTTTGTGTAACTTTTTTGAAGGAGTTATATATTGAAGAAGCTAGACTTTTATAAAATGGTAATCGTTCCCATTTAAACCTGCTGTTACAGCTGCAGAAATGAGCTTTCAAAGGCTCAGGAGCCCCTTTGTCAGCCCTGACAAAAAGCAGCAAAATCTAAGCTAAATACAGTGTAGGCACATTTGCTGATAGAGTTACATGTGGAAATGAGGGTTAAAAATGGTAAATCCTCGGGGATAATGTTGGTTTCCTGTATAAGCTTTGGAAAGTTGAATTTGTTTTTTAGATTGGCTTCTTCACATTACTCTGAAGAGTAAAAAAAAAAGGGGGTGGGGGGGAGGAAAAGCCAACCAATGCTTTCATATTAGTGATTTTTTTTAAATACCTTGGTCTCAGTATGAAAATGGTTTTAAAAGGCTGTGCATAAATTATTGTGTATCTGGCCCTATCTGGGATAGCTTTTTATTTGGACTAATTGAAAAATGAAAATAAAAGCATTGACATTACAACATTTCAGCCTTGTTAATACTGTTCAATGACATGGAAAACAATCACAGAGGGGAAAGCTTTTCTCTACAATATTTCCATTAAAATATGTTTCTCAACAAGAACATTTAGTACTGTACCTTAAACATTCTAACTTGTCAAAGCTAATTCCTATTAAACAAAAGGCTTGATTAACCCTGGCAATTTCAGAAGGACATATTTTTTCTTATCTTATCAATCAGTTATTGAGCATGTCATGCCCAAAGTGCTATTTGATTTTTCTTTTTTTTTTTACTCTTCAGAGTAATG
>VZTL01024397.1:0-10415 GCA_013400535.1 Scopus umbretta | reverse complement strand
TCAAATACAATTATATGTTAAGTTGGATTATCGTTAAATTAATCGTATGTTGAGTACAATGTGCCAACCTGATGGCACTGAGGTCCTCTGTGGCATTGCATTAGTAATTAGACCAGCTCCTTATCTAGTGTATCAGAGGCCCTAATCCTAGAAACACTTGTGAACATTTTAAAATTTACTGGCAGAATAAATCCATGTCTGAGGATTGCAGCAACCTGAGATGACAGGATTGCTGTAGACGTCAGTCCCTACAGATATCTGTCATTGCTGGTTTCATCCTGGGTTATGTTTATACTTGTCATCTTTGTACTTCTATTTGCTTTTAGTCCAACTTTTTTTCAACCTAAACTGCCTTCATACATAGCCTATGAATAATATGACCTCTGCTCACCAACACAGGAGAGGTTGTAAGTTAATACATAGGCTTATTTTTTACAGTAGGCTCTGGTCTAGGTACTTTCATAGGGCATCCTTAATGTCAATAGATAATGGAGTCTAAGCTGTAGGAATCCTGTGTGTCCTTGCACAGCCCCTGTACGATCTAGCCTACATACCACTACTACTTACCTGCAATCACTTTCTTGACATCAGACCTACTTACTGATTTATATACAGTGTATATTGGTGCTTGCGTGCATATTTACATACCTATGTGTTTTTATTTCAGATGGCTGTCCCCTTTAATCAGTATTTTATTCACACCATCAAAATGAACCTAGAAAATGCGGTGACACAGGGAAATACTTAGCCAGGGAATTTCAGCAGGGATCTAGTTATCTGTTGATGTAAATACAGTAAAAACCACAATAGTAGAAGTGGCTCTAATTTGCCTTTGTAAATTGCCTTTGTCTTAAGAAAGCTGGTGGGAGGAAACCAAACTAAAAGCTGTCTGGGGCATAGGGCTTAAAAAACCTGAAGAGCATCCCTCAGCCTCTTAAAAAGCAGCAAATGCACAAACCTACGTGAATCCTCTCCACTGCCCTGAGAACAGAAACTGTGGTCCCGCATGGCAGGCTGCCAGGCAGAGGTGGTCTAGTTTTTGAGGCAGAGGTAGAAAAGCAAGAAGAGTGCTGTGGGGAACCCCAGCCACAGGACTTCCCCCTAGAAAGGGGATGTGGCCCTGAGTGGGAAGAGATCTGTGTGAAATGCCTTCTGATGGCCTGCACAGGTGAGACCCCTGGGGGAAGGGCAAATGTGGTGGCTGATACCTCAAGGGCAACCTGAGGACCTGGGAGACCAGGATAGAGGCGAGATGATGACCCACTTCTCCTGTGATCAGCCAGGCTGCAGTTTCTGCAGTCCTTTCCAGTGCCCAACATGGGGCATGACCAATTCAAGACAACAATAGTAATTGGGAGAGGAAATGGGTAAAACATGGACTGAACAATCTTAGAGAATGGAATGGTTGGGGTGAATTTTGGTTGTTATAATTGTGATGAAGGGACAAGGGGTGGATTNGAACTGTAGCCTATGGGAAGGACCCATGTTGGAGAAGTTAGTAGAGGACTCTCTCCCATGAGAGGGACCCCATGCTGGATCAGGGGAAGAATGTGAGGAGTCCTCCCGCTGAGGAGGAAGGAGCGGCAGAGACAATGTGTGATGAACTGGCTGCAACCCCCATTCCCCATCCCCCTGCATTGCATGGGGGGAGGAGGTACAGAAATCAGGAGCAAAGCTGAGCCTGGGAAGAAGGCGAGGAGTGGGGGGAAGGTGTTTTAAGCTTTGGTTTTATTTCTCGTTGCCCTACTCAGTTTGGGAATAAATGAAACTGATTTTCCCCAAGCTGAGCCTGTTTAGCCTATGACGGTAATTTTTGAGTGATCTACCTGTCCTTATCTCGCCCCACGAGCTTTTTGTTATATTTTCTCTCCCCTGTTCAGTTGAGAAAAGGGAGTGGTACAGCGGCTTTGGTTGGCACTTGGCATCCAACCAGGGTCAACCCACCATATGCACTCAGCCTCAAAGCTAATGCCAACACCCACAGAGTATCCTCTGAAATACCTGGTAGTGTTGCTGTGTCCTGCACAGCTCAGACACCTCTGATTCAGTGGCTGGCTGGACTGCAAAACACCTCTTGGAGTCGAGTAGATAAATTCATGCTGCCTCCACTCAACTATATGTGTTTTCTTGTGGAAAACCAAGTAGGAGTGTTTTGACAACCAACTCTGTGGTTGGGCTGATTTACCTGCTTTCCTTTTACCCCATGGAGAGGTTTCATGTGCATTTGTGTTAAAAAAAAAAAACAACAACAAAGAAACAAAAACCCCAAAAAACAACCCCAAAAACTGAAACACAACTCATAGGTTGTTTGTTTACTGTCAGCTGGAGTCCCTGCTGTGCTTCTAAAGTGCTATGCTAGATACTATTTTATTTGCTAATGAATTGCTTTGGCTGTGATACATGTTAGTGTGCAAGTCAGTCACAAAGAAGGAAGGGTCAAAGCTGTTGTATTTGAAGGTGTCAGATGTTCTCATAATCCCATTAACAGCCAATTGCTCAAAGATTTGTATGTAGATTGCTGCAGTGTGCAATTCCCCAGGGCAGCCCAGCAATGATGGAAGTATGAGTCCTCTTTTGAACCTTGGGCTTTTCTGCTTCCAGCCATGTTTGTGGTGCGTGTGCTTCCAGGTGCTGCTAAACCAGCAGTGTCTCAACCCTACTCCTGATTCAAAAAGTAGTAGTAAATTCTCACCCTTCCAGATACTTCGCAAAGCAAACCCCAGCATAACAACACTGATGCTGTTGCCACAGTGGCACAGGAATGCATTTTACAGTGTGCTATCTGGTCTCTAACGTTCCTGCTGTACATCCTACCACCACCCTGCCGCAGGCTGAGGTGTGAGTAATCTTCTTTTGCCATGTGGTGCTTTTGGGCAGAGGTCAATGAGAAGCTGGAGCTGGAACAGTATCCTCAGGATGAGTCTGGATACAAGGGCAGGCATGTTAACTGGGGTCTGAGGAACAAGATTGTAAAGTCTGCAGGCGACTCGGGCCACCAGCTCTTCTTCATAAATAACAACAGTCTGAACTGTGGTGTTCCAGTAAATGTGCCATTCCAGCTCAGGCTTTTTAAAGACCTGGTTATAAGTGCACAGTGAGCATCAGGAGATGGTTACGCTAATGGTTGTGGTAGAGGGTAAGCTGCATTGCCCAGGATGACACCAGGCGCCCTTCGGTAACTGAGTCCCTTAAGGAGGAAGTAAAACCTTTTCCTGTCTGGGCATGACCATGTTGTGTCTGAGTAGTGTGAATGCATGAAAGATAAGCTTGGGCTTGCTTTTAGGAACCTACTTCAAAGAGAACAAATGCTTGCAGAGCCAGGCCAAAGTCCTGAATGTGTAAACAGGAGTTTTAGTAACACAGAGTGTTTCCTAACATCTCAGCCCCTTACATAGACAGCTTCTCTGTACGAGGTCTTCTAGAAAGCTTCCTAAATGTCATTACAACAGCAAAGGGTAAGAAGCCAGAATAAATGGTTTTGGCTTACTCTACGCACACATAGGTTGCGGCTATAGCATATATGGTTTTGCATGTGTATTAGGAGCAAAACACTGCATTTGTCAGTGTGCTTTTCTAAATCCTCTGGTTCCCTTTGTCTTACACCCTGGGAACAGAAGGTTAGCTTGGGGCTTCAGGGCTGATTTTTACATACTATAGAGCAGCTGTAGATCTGGTGCTGTGAAGCAAACTTATTCCACTCAGTGATGCAAATGGGTCTCATTTTCGGTTTGGAAAGAATACTCCCAAGAGTTTCTCAGTTTACGTAAATACCCTCTGTGCTGGCAGGGGGACCTAGTTTAGCTATTTGTGGAGCTGAAGAAGCTTTTGATGTTGGTATCTGTACTATAAAAATGGGTCACCAAGCTACCTTCTGCTGTGGCTTTTGAGCTGACTCTGCTTTAACTGATGATGTCTAGATAAAGAACTTGATGTCCTCTAACAGCATACTTTCATTAAGATAGCACTTTTTCTTTTCCTATTCTTAGCACTTGTGATAAAAATTTAGGGATCCCATGTGCTATATTCCATGTGACGTAATACAAGAAATAACATACTTATTATAATGGAAAAGTAAGAAAGAGATTTTCATCTGAGACTTGTGCTCTACTGCCTTTTAGGCAGCTACTGTTGCTTATGAACTATCTAAAGGAGAAGAACCATGTTGATTATATCATCCGCTATTAACACACGCTTCTGAGTACATCTCCTTCCAATGCAAATTGCAGCATTAGGAGCTCACGTAGGAATCTGGGATGAGGCTGCAGCTGAAATTCTGTAGGAAGCTGCTCCGAGTGTGTGTGGGTTTTTTTTGTTTGTTTGTTTTTTTTAATGTTCACAGGCACTTAAAAGCTGGGAAAAGTCCTTTCTATTTATCACCTCTAGTAATCATAGTAACTTGCACTGTGCTAGCACCTTGGTAAGACCAGTTATAGACCAATGTGCTCTCATACCAGAGGCTGTACGAGAAGCACACAGGGAGGAATCCTGCAAATCTTTGCTTTCAGAAGTCTTAGGTACATGTGTCATAAGCTTTTGATAAAATTATTACATCAAAGACCAAAATATATTGGCACAACATTTATTTAATTTATCCTCTATATAATATAGTTATATTTTAACACTAGCTTTTTTTTACTTTGAGAGTCTGGTGTTCCAGTTTTAATGCATAGTCGTCAGAATAGTAAATGACACCATAACTCTTGAGTCTGCAAATGCTGATGCATGTGTCCAGTTTGGTTTTACCAGACTTCTCATGAGTATGGATTACCTTCTCAGTGAATCCTTGATTTTTTTTTTTAATTTTATTTTTTTGGAGGGGGCAGGGATTATTTCTTCAGCTTCTACTGTCCCTGTTCCAGTCATCTTCTTGAACACATAATTGGGTTTCACTGGCTTTTATTTAAGACAGAATTGCATCAGCCAGCCCTTCCATAAGGAGGAAGGGACAGCCTGCTGATACAGATAAGCAAAACCAGCTCAGCCTTTACCACATTATGTAAATAGCAGATTTGTGGAGTTGCCCAAAGGAAGATTATTTGTATTTAATTGGCTAATCTCTAATGTCTGTATTCCAGAAAGATCTGACCTCAAATGTATTGAAGTCAATGGAGGGACCTCCGTGCATTTTTTTAAAGTCTGGTCCAGACTTCAGCGATGCTGAACTTAGATTCCCAGCAGCAAACACTGCTGACGGTTTTATGCTTTCATCCTCCTCTGACCCTTTAATGTTTGGTTCAGCAATCAAATTTAGCCAGTGTGGGGGATCACATAAAGCAAACTTAAGCAGGATTTGTGCAGCTTCCACATGTGCTGGCAAAAATTGATTCTAAATTTGCTTAAATGTTTCTGACTGCCACCTTTCCCCCTTCCCAAATGTTTTGATGTTCTCCAGTCAAGGAACAAAACTCACCCAACGACAGCTTAAGCAACTGCAACACAAACGGAACCATCCCAGTTCTGCAAATCAAACTCTGATAGCATACAGTTCACAATATCTATACTCCAAGAAGTGTCTGAGAACGATTGGATAATAGAATCAAATAAATACATTAAAATTTCCAATTGCAGTCATGTAATTGAAAAGAAAAATTAAATTTATTGACAAATGTATTTGTTCTTATTGTTTGGGCAACATGTATAGTCTGTGTGATAATTTTCTGTTTGTTCTGTTTATTTTACTGTGCTTAGAAGACAACAGCAGTTTGCATTCATTTATACCTCACTTTAAAGGACAGTAATGATTAGAAATGTCATTTGTATGTATATGAGTTTATATATATATATGTACATACATACACACACACATATGATTACTTGCGTTTTGCTATAAGCTTTGAGAGGAGATACTTTCTGCTGCTTTCTTTTTACCCCAAGGACAGTAGCACTGATATTGTCACAAACTGCTCTACATTGTACTCCTTTGTCTTTCCATTTTGTGTAGATAGCTCAAAGTTTTAAAACCTTGCACAGATCCTATTCATGTAGGGAAAAAAAATGATAAAGAATAAGAGACTATTTTATTTATTTATTTTTTAATTACTCAGATGAAACCAATGGAGGCTAACAATTTAATATGCACTGCTTGTTGCACATAGCACTTTATCAGAGCTATCAATCAGGCCAGCTCAGTCAAGCTCCTGGAAAAAGTCCCCAATTTTTTGTTGTTGTTTCAACTGGATTGACATTTTCAGTAATCAGAAAAAAAAGATACTTTTTTTAGACTGAGGACTGAAAAAAGTGCATAATTAACAAAAAGAGACAACTATAAGTGGACTAGCATGGGTTGATGGATACCCTAAATTAGTGGATTTAACAACTTATTTTGTTGGACTTTTTCCATGGTTATTAATAGTTAATGGCACATATAGGCCTAAGACAAATAGGTTCGCATAGACCAGTTGGTCTGATTTTGAAATGTTGGCTTCCTCATGCAGTATTAATGTTTAACTTATAGATACTTGCATCAACAAATGTCTAAGTAAAAGGGACGTGTAGGTGTAGCACAGTGGTTACTGTTCTCACTAATGCTTGCCAAGATATCCTTTCCAAGTTAGTCAGTTGTTTTCCTGTTGTGAGTGGCAGGAAAGTGGCTGAGGTATCCAGGATACTACTCTGTGATAGCAGGAGGCAGAGGAAAGCTATCTTTTGAACATAGTAAGTACTGCTAAGTAGCAATTTCAGGAACAAAATATGGGTTTGTCAGGCTCCTGGGCCAGGTATTTTTACTTGGCTATTAGGTTGTGAATTGGTAATGTGAATTCATTGACTGATTTTTTTTTTTTTTTAAAACATTCATCATAAGCTGAAAGATAACACAGGCATGCTCATAAACATGCATCCAGATAGTAATGCTGCATGTGACTGTTATTTAACATATGCATTGTAGTAGTTAATATGGATTGACTGGGGGGTGCCAACACCGGTAGACCAAAGCTGACAGTCCAGGTACCACAGATTGTTTCTTGTAAAATAGTCTGATTAGAGGGACAAAACCTGGGTAGCATGTGGGATCATGTTTAGCACAGCATATGTCAGCCTTATGTGCCCTTTTAATGCTTCTTTGATTACACAAAAAAGCCCCATTAAACTAGCCCTTATTTTTCCTCTGAGATAATCACTCAGATAACCAGTGTGAATGACTGTTTGTTAATAATTGTTTTCTGGAAAGGCTCCTTCCCAATGTCATGCCATTTTACTGACCCGTTATGAGTTGTTAGTCAGTTGTGACTCACAGGTTTCTAAGTCTGCTCATGCTCATGTACTGTGAAGCCCTTCTGGAATGAAAAGTGACTCATACTCAGTTGAGTAGGTCCCAGTGAGGCTATGAAAGTGGGATGAACTTATCTGCAATATTTTTAAAGTGCTTTAGAGTTTCTTTAGGCCTAAGGAAAAGACCTGTCCCCTATAACACATCCCACGTCTTCTTAGAAAAGTATCTTCAGGCTTCCATGCAGTTGCTCTTGGGGAGGCAGGAATGTCACATCCTAACCGCTGTATCACTAGACTTATCTCTTCTGCCTTATCTCAGGATATTGTAGGGGGGGGGATTATGGAGAAAATCTTGTGTTTTGAAAGATGTACTTAAGCTGGGTGTATAAACTGCTGGAACAGACTTTGTTGAATTAGCAGTCTTAAGTATTAAAGAAACTACAGTAGAAAAAATTCAGCATGAGCAGTGAAAAACACTAATACTTTTAGGGTTTCAGCCAAGGCCCACAGAGTTCAATGGAGGTTGCACTGGTCACAGTGCATTTTGGCTCAGGCCCGTTTTCTGTACTTGGGTTAGAGTTTTGCTTCATAGTCCCATTGACGAGAGGGACAGTCCTGTCACTGACCACGCAGAGCGTTAGCTCTGTACCTGCAGGAGCACCTCGGGTGTTTCTGCTTATTCAGAGGAGAAGCAAAAGGTCTGTGGCAATTGTCAACTTCTGCGTTACACCCAACAGGTGACTGCCTTTCATCTGTAAGGTTTATTTTTGTGCATGTATGTGAATCTACAAATATACAATGTGTGTAAAATGCCTGCATATCCCTTGGGGAAAGTATGCTTGCATTCACATCATCAGTGAGAACTGGCTGAGCAGTAAGTCCACCATAACTAAACTGCTTGTTCTTTGGGCCACTGGTTGTCCTTCCTTCTGTATTTCTCCATGTTCAGTGGAGGAATGACTTTGGCTGATTGCAAAAACAAATAAAAAAGGAGAAAATACTCTGATTTATGTGCTTGTATTGTGAGAAGATCTTGGAGCTTGGCTCATTAACCAAGATCTCAAGCTGGACAACATCAAAATGAAGTCTGGTCTGTGTTTCTATATATATATATGTTAATGTGAATTCATTGACTGATTTTGGATTGATAAATTTAAATACAGTGGAAAATAACTTAGTTTTGTGATATGAAAAGAGAGCAACACTAAACCCCCCCCCCAAAAAAAACCCAAACAAACAAAAAAAACAACCCACCAAAACAACAACCCTTCAGTTCCCTAAATTGGACTTGAATAAATCCCGTAGCTCTCAGAACCACTGATGCTATCTCTGAATTCAGTCCAGCTGCAGCAAATAATGAGGTGTGTGCCTTTAGTGGAGACATTTCAGAAAAATCTTGTGGAGAAAAAGGATTTCTAATTTGGCCCTGTTCGCTCTGCTCTTGGGTCAGCCTCCATTAGAGACATCTCCCACAAAACCATTCCCCCACAGCCTGCGTTCAGAAAGCAGTACTCCCAACAGTTTTCCAGGGAGCATGGGATAAATGAGAGATAATTACCGAAGCGCTAAGCACTAACACTGATAACAGCAGCTACAGCTGATTAAACAGAACTCTGTGGCATTTATGGTTAGCACCTGAAAAGTAGCAAACTCAAGTGTGCATTGAGAAAGGTGTGAAAAATCCTGTAAGTCAGGCATCTGAATGTGTGAACCATGTTCTTGGTTATGTTATGGAAATACTAGTCTTTGTCCCTGATAAAAGCCTAGATTATTTTTATTAGTGTATTTAGTAAAGGAAGGAAAGAATAATGGGGAAGGAAAAAAAAAAACCCCAAACCCCCCCAAAACCCCCAAAAACCCAAACAAACAAACAAAAAAAAGCCAAACAATCCCAGGTTGGCCAATACTTTAAAACAGAGAGTTGCGATTCTGTGCTTTCAAAAAGAACTACTATTGTTTCTGGGTATCCTACTGATTTGCTGTCAGTTGGGAAAGGTTGCACATAAGCAACAGAATAACAGGTTTATTAATAAGACAAGGACAGCAGATGACAGTACAAATGTGGTTACACAGGAAACCCGGTGGTACTGGAACAGAACATGATCCTCCAGCGTCTCTTTCCAAAGCCTCATCCGACCTGCTCTGCCTCACAGACCTTGCTGCCCAAACTCTATCTGCATAGAGAAAAACCTCAGGTCCATTCCTGTGATTCTACCAAGTGCAATGGTTTCATGTGTTTTGATTCACAGAAAGCATCTGAAGATTACCAGCAACAGAAAATGCTGTTAGTGGAGAGTATTTTGTAAATGATGCTTAAATACTGTTTTGTCTTTAGGCTCCACAAGTACATACCATGGGAACAGTGTACTAGCCTTAGGCAAAAAGCCATTTCTTTTGTAAGAACCTCCCTCCCAAATACTTCTTAGAACTTTCTAATATCATTATTAGCTTTTAAGGAAACACAAAGCTCCTAGCCAAGCATTCCTTGCACAGATGATTCAGGTCCCCGGAGATGAGTTAGTTTCACTCTTGTTCTTTCTGTGTGTTTGGTGCTTATAAAACACAGAATGTCATGTGACTTCCTAGGCCAGGCACCTCTGTGGGGATCTGCCAGTCCTTGTTTCATTCCTGACCTGATCCATAGTTCAGTGTTGGACTCCCCGCTGTAACAACTGTTACCTACCCAGGCACCATAGGTCCTGTGCTAGGAGAGAAGAGGAGGTGACCAGAATGGACTTTGCTTGGGAATCTTATGAAAGCATAACCTAGAATGACCACAACCCACTTGGTTGCCTGCCCAATTTAAGAATGGAGCACCTCTATTTCAAAGAATAGCATGCAATTTATGTTTGTGAAGGTTAGGGCTGTAAGAAATGAAACTTTCGTGTTACGCATCCAAGACCAGAGACTAAATATCTAATTTGTAAAATACTCAATATATTGAGTGTTGAGCGGTCCCTATGTGCCAAATCAGATTATAATGTTATCCTGTAACTCGTACTGAAGAGAGGGGAAGGCACAGTTAAAGTATGAGTGCAGCCTTAACTTTAGCACTTTCTGATATTGCTGTGCTTAGTCATACAGTCTAGTGTTCTGAGCAAACCTTTGTGGTTTTATTATTATATAAATTCACTGTATATACAAAGATATTACGCATATCAATCCTGTATTAAAAAAAATAAAGGTTAAAGGATCAGGAGCTCAGG
>VZTL01024372.1:0-60466 GCA_013400535.1 Scopus umbretta | reverse complement strand
TTTTGATAAATTGTCTATTTGCCTGTCTTCTTTATCCAGCTATGCCCTGTTTCCTTTCTAAATCTAAGGAAACTCTGTCCATAAGTTGACTGTGATGGAAAAAGCTATTTAAAATCCCAGATACCCCAATGCTTTTCATATACTCTATTATAACAGGTGTTGCCGAGCCACTGAATAAAAATAACATTGTATGTATAGATAGTTTCCTCACACTTTATTTTTGTCTTTTTTCTTTGCTCCTTTTTCTCATGTCATTGCAGGCTTGTCATTTTTGTATCTAGTTCAATATCTTTAAATTACAAGTATTTTTCACGGTCATTCCTTGACTCTTGTGGGGTATTTCAGTCCATCTCAGATGTCCTAGAGTACTGCCCTTACTGTGCCATCAATAACACAGATAAAAGAGGTTTGCAGTGACACATGACAGTCTTTCCAAAATAAAAGTTTATCTTCTGGACAAAAGGTCTGGAATCATTTGCAGTTTCAGGTTAGTTGCAAGGAAGCAAAGGATTTCATGATGTCTACTATTTCATTCCCCTGATACACTGCAGAGTTAACTAGGCCTAAACCATTCCTGATAGATACCTGAAGGCCCCTGTGCCTTCTTACTTGCTTTTTCTAGTCTCTCCAGGAAATCTATTCCAGTGTTAAGCTATCTTTCCAGGTCAAAAGTGGTTTTTTTATTATAAGTGAACATAGAAACAATCTGTTCTACCCCTTTCAGTAAACTTCTCCTGGAGATGAACACAATCTGCCTCTTCAAGTCTTTTCAAAATTAGGCAGCCTGGTTTTGTTTTGTTTTGTTTTGTTTTGTTTTGTTTTTCTAGTCTTCTCTCAAGAGCTTTCATTTCCAGATCACTAATCCTCTTCAGACTTTCAAGAAAGTGTGGTGCTGAAGATGGAAAGATTACCTAAGCTGAAATTTCACCAGAACTGACTAAAATGACAGATCTACTTCATCCGTTTTACTTGCAGTGCTTGCGCTTTTACTTCCCAGTATGATGCTTTCCCTTTCTTTTTTTTTCCACAGTTATGTTGCCTCATATTCAGTTTCCAGTCTACTATAAGGCCCAGATCTTCTTCTGTGGAATGACTGCAGAGAAATTAATTTCCTACGTTGTATTTGTGTGGTTCATTATTTCTGAACAATGCTTCAAATGTAGCACTCCACATTTACTTTTAGAGAATTAATTGACTTTTTTTTTCCTTCCTCAGACCACTTCTCCAATTTGTCATGATAATATTGAGCTTTCATCCTGTACCCCAATGTGTTGCAGCCTCTCCCAGGCTGGTATCATCTCCATGTTTAATAAATTCAATCCATTCCATTATCCATCTCATTAATGAGATTACTGAATAGGAAACACCTTCGTAGCACCAGCATAGGGAGCTTCAGTTCAGTTTGGCAGTAAGCCTTTAATAATTACTTCCTTTCAGCACCATCTTTCGGAAGGATGAGGCGCCTGGTGCAATGTGGAGCCTGGAGAAACATCTGACCTCCATGAGCTGCAGAGCTTCCTGCCTTCCAGGGCTGGGAAGCTACGTACTGTGTAACAGGCAGTTTATTTTGTGTTAGCAATTTAACCCCCCTCCTTGACCTTACGCTAAAGCTAGCTTTGCCTGGGAACTTGTACCTACTTAGCTAACCATGTGTATATGTGTATATACTTCCTGGTACAGAACTTCCCCTTTTCAGCCCCAAAACCATGGGTGTTCCCTGAGCTCAGCAAACTTGACAGGTGCTCCTATAGATACCTAAGTAGCACTGGCTTTGCATTCGAGCTAATAGGTTTGAGGGAGATCTTTTCTCTTGCTGATATTCTGCTTTACAGTGTTTCTCAAGCGTGGCTCACGATGGAATAGGAAGCAGTCACAAGTGGGATGACTCACACTCATGAGCTATTTTCATCTGTCTTATATTGCTCTGCTA
This sequence comes from Scopus umbretta, assembly GCA_013400535.1. Taxonomy (NCBI): domain Eukaryota; kingdom Metazoa; phylum Chordata; class Aves; order Pelecaniformes; family Scopidae; genus Scopus; species Scopus umbretta. The sequence continues at coordinate 58,536 of VZTL01024372.1, read as the reverse complement.
ATAATGTTTTCCCTCTGTATTCAGAAGTCTCTTTCAGAGAAAATGAGGTCTGCTGGTGTGAATCCACCAGTGCCATCCCCAGCTGGCAACATGTCTTCCTGACTGAATTGTTCACCTTCTATTTTCCTCAGTTTCTCCACTATGGATATGAAATTCAGCTGAAAACATGAAACATTCTTCAATCTTTTGTAGATGTAAATGACTCCCATTAATTCCCATTTGTATTTTTATGGTGATTTTATTCCTAACCTCTTGTAGAAGAAAATCTACTTCGTTCCATCCTCAGACCAGTATGGCATCTAATCACCCAGTGAGAGCACCCAGTACCTATGTGTGAAGTTTGAGTCAACTGATTTCAAAACAACTTTCCACCCACTCTGACACATCTTCCTTGCTTTTCATCTATTTAGCAGCAATGGAAATGAATTTAGCAAGTGCAAGACAATGAGTAGTCCATCCCTTTTTGGAGAGGTTGGGGCTGACAACTTGGTGAAAAAATTCAGCTGCAGCAACCGTGCCAGAGGCAATAGAGGATTTTTCTTCCCCACCTCCGAAACATTTCTGAAATGACATCCTCTGTAGGTGTGTGTCCATGAAGGTCTCCACAAACCTGCCCAAGTCAGACATTTGTCTCCATTAAGTCATGTGCAAAGATAAGGGCATTCCTGTAGTCAACAAGACGGCACATTGTATTTTAAAATGAAGGATTTGCAGGGGTGGCAGCTCATTTGCATGCATGCAATGTGAATGTAGCAGAGGAGGTGTTGTAAATCACCAAAGAGCTACTTGACAGTGCCACTCTGTGAGTCTGGTTCAGAATTATTAATTAGAGACGGCTGAGGATGGTTTGTTTGCATATCAGTTGAGCTAAGCCATGTTGGAATCCCTGTAAATAATAAAACAGGCTGATTAGGCCTAGTCATTAATTAAGTGTCTTCACTGTGAATAAACAGTGAAATCTTTCGGTTTGCCAGGGACCCCTATGACACTGTGATAAATATGCAGTCACAAAAGCTCCTATAATGTGGTTTGACATCTTCATCTATTAAATTGCAGCTTTCTCCCCAGTAGCAAGGGGTTCAAATCCCACAGTGGATGATACAACTGCCTAATTTTGTTCATTAAAATACATTGCTTTGGAGGTCTCAGACAACCAGGGCTGAGAACCTGCTAGGAAAAAAGAAGAGGGAAAAAACATGTTAATACTGTAAACTGCATTGTTCAGTCATCTGTATGGGTGGCTTTTTATTGGTGTAACAATGCAGAAGATTATAAAAAATCTGTTTTTATTATTATATGGATTTAAAAGTCAGCTGTTATTTATTTGACTAAACCGGTATACATTTAAAACCTAATTAACTCATCTCAGAGGTTGGTGCTTGAATGGCTGTTTCTGCTTCTAGCGCCCGATGCCCCTCAGTGTGGAGTAAGGCAGAGTTAAAAGATCATTTTTACAAATGATACTTTTTCAAACTAAAGACAATGTTAAAGGCAATTAAATCTCATGCTCCAAGGCATGAATTGATCATGGTAGGTGATCAACAAGGAGATTTTCTCCCCTTACGCACTGCTGAACAATTGGTGAGGTACAACGTGGGGATCTTTCATCTTCTGAAGATTTGAATATTGGCAACTTTTGCAGTCAGGATATTAGACTGCTAGACAGATCAATATGCTGAACAGACAGTGACAAGTTCTGTTTTCGTGTAACATACAAGTACTGCAAGTCGCGCATGAACATTGTGTCCTGGAAAATAAAGTAATTTTTATTGGTTCAGCAACAGGGCAGAGATCCACTCCATTCCTGTGAAAGTTGATGGCCTTGTTGCCATATATTCCCCCCTCTGCAGCATTCTCCCTGTGCTCTGCCACAGCAAAGAGGGCCAGAACAGCCTTATTTACAAAAAGGGGTACAACCATCATTTTGGTATTCTGATACTCCTAACAGACAATTTAAAGGTGCTGAGATAATTACAATGCTGAGCATGAACATTTGAATAGGTGGGAGACAGATGACTCAGTGAGATCAATCTATTGATCTCGAGATTTCCTAAGTATTTAAGTGCCATGCAACAATTAAAGGTATTTCTGAGTATGCACTAAATGGCTTTATTCTGACAAGCTCCCTTGTTTCTTTTATACATAATAGAGACTAAGAATGGCATTGAACTTAGAATAGCTTTTAGGAAGCCAGTGCTCAGCAGACTGACTGACTGATGCTGACAGCCTTGTGTAGTGGTAAACAATCAGCCAGGTGGCAGGAGATCACTGAAGTTACTGTTGTAGTGAGTAGCAACTCCCTGAATCCTCAGGCTTACCTGGACGTGATCAAAGATTATAGGCCTCAAAAAGAAATTAATACAGTGATATAAATACATTTGGAACTGCTGGATTAACTCTTGCTAAGTACAGACAAAGAAACAGAATCCACAGTGGTTCCTCGAGGAGGATAGCAATGACCATGAGGTTTGATTACTTATTTGTAGAGTCCACCATTGATGCCTAGAGTTGCTCCCTGAAGCTGTCACCTTTATGCTCCAGAGAGACCCTGACAGGTAGCCATTGGCAGCATTCGTCTCTCTGCAGTGATTCCAGCAAAGTAGCATGGGAAAGGCGCATGATATGCGTGCTGGCTCGTGCAGAGATTTGTAGCAATATTCAGTATGCTGATGTCACCCAGCTGGCACAAGGGAAGGGATTAGCCAATGTCTAGACACACTTGAGGCTTGCAGGGGAGCTGGCTATTTGCAAATGAGTCTGGAAGAGACTGAGGCAACCTTGGTGGCCTGAGGAGAGGCAGGGAGAAGTCCTGCCAGAGTTTCCATCCCTGCTGCTCGCTGAGGGAGCACAACTGCTGTTGGTGAGTCAGGTGGAGAATTTAGGTGTATGTTGAGAGTCTGGGCTTCTCCTCCTGGACATTGTCCAAGAAATCTATTTTAGTTTCTGTGTGAGAAGGAGACACAGCTCTTCTCTTTTCTGGTAGACTTTCCTATTACTATCTACACCTCTGTTGTCTGGAGATATGGCTGCTGTAATTCTGCCTGATAACCCGCTGTGGAGTCTACCGTTGCTTTTACCCTGGTTTCAACAGCCTGAGGGATCCCGTGCCCCCAGTTATGATTAACTGATCCCCTTGGGCTGGAGTTCCTCTCCTATAAAAGCAGGGAACTGCTGATGGAGTAGGCATCCCTGAGTTTGGCATTTATTCTCCTTCAAGGCCTTTGGGACTGCAGGAGTTTTAAGTTATTAAGCCTTTGGCCATATCACAAACCATGTCTTTTTTTTTCTGGCTTTTGCAGAACAAATAGCCTGAGAGCTGGAGAGGTTGGAGTTTATTTTATTGTCTCCTTATCTTGCCAACATGCTTTGTTAGGTGGAATGAGCCCTTTTGTTTGTGGCTGGAAATGTGCATTCGACCCAGAACAGACGACAATAACCAAAGAACCTTTTGCAGTGCTAAAGAAATACATAATTTAGAAAGCTTCTCTTTCCCCATATAGCTCAGTTAAGGCACATTTCAGCTCTTTTTAAAGCTGATGGAAAGCCTCCTAGGTACTTCAGTAGTGTGGAATCAGGTCTATTAATTATTATACTTCTCACATTCCAGGGATACATACCAATGCTGCACAGTCATCACAAAATATACCACAGACAGCTGTGAGAGTTCATGATAACTTTATTTTGGTTGATGGAACAAAATGGCATTACAGAGAAATTTCAAGGTAAGTCTTGCACACTATCACAGCAATTAGCATTGGATCACTTCAGCTTGATCCTCCTTCCTATGAAATCAAGAGCTTGCACTGGTATCTCTGAATTTAGCACTGCCAGGTTATTCACTCACTTACCTTGTACACTAAAGAAATGGTCTGGAGTTTGCTTTTCACATGCAGCCAGGACTTCCAAGAAAATAAGGAAGTGCCATGCACCACAAGTGAGTGCCTCTGGGAAAGGAGAGCAGAGGGCCGTGTCCTGCTTTGTGTAATAGACCACACATTTGGCACTCTAACAAAAGAAAAACGTGCACTGCACTGCTGAAAACTCCACAAAAAGTGCAGAATTCGCTTTGTTCTCTAGTCCAGCTTCTCTTCCTCTTCCAAGCTCCGTCTTTTTTAACAGAAAAGATTTCTAGCTGTGAGAAGAGCCTTCCCAATGCAAATGACACACAGTTTTGTTGAATTCACAGCCAAGCAGACAGGGGCAATAAAAGCCTGGAGAGCCAGGTCCAAATCTCTCAAGTAACACTGAGACTCCTGTTGACTCTGGTGGTCTTTGAATCAAACTCTAAAAAAACTTCTAACATTCCATAGTTGCCTTAACAAAAAATATTTTTTCTGGTGCCTAACAGCCATTTATACACCTCAAACCACTGTAAAACACTACAGAATGACACACTAATTGCATCCATCACAGCTGCCTATCTAGTGTGGCTGGCGCATCCCTTTAAATAGATATTGCATGGGAAATTCTTCCTGGAATACATGCTTATTCTAGCAGCAGTAGTAAGTAGGCCAGTCAGGACATCTGGATCTGGTGGTGTTGTCTTTGTTTGACAAGAACCCCTAGAAAAAGAAAAAAAAAACCCAACACTTTAAGATTCTACAGAAGAAACAATGAAGGCCAATGAAAAGCTTTCAGCTATCTCTTTGCTTTATGGTATCTGTGCATTGGTTGATTTTGCTCATATCCTCTAGCTTATGTTTTTGTAAAATTAATCTCATTTTTTTCTCCTGATCATGTTTCTTATCTCTAGGCCCTTTTGTAGTATTTATCTCTCCTGTCTGGTGCCTCCCAATTTATTACCATCTGCAAATTTTGTTAATGCATTTCATTTACCCTCTCTACTCTTGCATAAAAGAGGGTAATAAATTAGACCCCCACTCTTTAGAGGATTAGGGTGTAAGATTGGCCCTAAAGCATTTCTGCTGTTATGCTTCAGTCATCTCCTTTCAGACTGATCCTTCCAAGTAATACTGCTTACTCTTGTCTGGATACCTCAGTAGTTTTTCCACCACATGCCAGTATTTGTGAATGAACCAGCTGAATATATTTTGAGATGAGTGATAGGCTCCAGCCTGCTTAACTCCCACCCACTGAGGACAGTAGAGCCTAAAGTCACTGAGGCCCCAGACAGGAATGCAGTCTTATGGGCTTCTAGTGCTTTATTTTTTTTATGCCGTGGACACTTGAAATGTGTCCATTAGATGCAACCTAGGCTGAAAGTTCCTGGTCTGCCTAACTTCCTTCACATGCTCTGAGGTGCCTGTTCTGGGGGGAATTTTCTCTCTCAAAGGTTTGCTACAGCCCAGGTTGAGGCAGCGGACACACTCCCTGTTAGTGTGTCCCCAAGAGCTCTGCAAGGTTTGGGGTAATTCATGCTCTTACCACTGCACCAGTGGTGTAATCTAGTGCTAGAGTATGCCCAGAAAAAGAGGACTTAGATTTCTCCCTGGAAAAGAACCTGTGAGACTGAACTTGTGTGTTAGGAGTGAACTTTACACACGAGGCCAGGTGGTATCCTAAGTCCTTGCGCTTGGGCTGAACTCCAGCACAAACAAGAATACAAGGCATGAAGGCAAAAGGCATGGGTAGGGCATTTTAAGATGGGGACAGCTTGAGCTTTCATCATCTGCTCCTTAAGGTGTGTGTGCACTTTCATCAAACCATCACTGGCCATCACAGGCAGGTGCCAGTCTGGAGTGAGGAACCAGCATCCCTTTTCTGGTATCCCTTCAGCTGGAAATCCTAACTCCTAACCCAGAAACCTAAACCAGCAGGTAGCACCACGTCCCCAGTGCTAGGTCTCAACCTCACTAAAGGAATCATTGTGTCCTTTAGTTTGGAATTATTTCTGTAACAGTGTTGACTTTTTAGTTAATTTTCTCTAAAAAGATTTTAGCAACTCCAAATCAAAACTTACGCTTTCAAAATCAAGACATTTACATCAGTATTATTTTTCTGAGTGAGACACATTCAAAAACAGAAAAGATTTTAATTTCTAATTTTGACTTTGATAAGGAACATTTTTCAGAAATTTCACCAGTTCCTGAGGGTTTTCTATTCACTTTTATTTTGATTAATTATTCCTTATGTTTTGTTCAGGTTTTGAATCTCCATGAAAGTCCCTTTAGTCCAGGCTCCCAAATGTAGATTATGTTCTTTGAAAGCTCTCTATCTGTATGATAATCTAACTATATATATATACATAAAAAATTTCAGGACATGGTTTAGTAGGCATGATCGTGTTGGGTTGATGGTTGGACTAGATGATCTCAGAGGTCTTTTCCAACCTTAATGATTCTATGATTCTATATGACTGCATCGACAAGTATGTGTGTGTGTATATGAGTAACAATGTCTGGAACCAGTGGCTTCCGAAACAATAGGAAGATACCACTACATCCAGAAAAATATAGAAAACTTTCTTTGAAGTCACAGTGAGGGGGAGATGCAATCTGTTTTATAGTACACTTGCAAAAATATTTATGCCATAGTATAAATACCATAAAACAGTCTAGTATAAATATAACATTTTGCAAAAAGCCCAATGAATTAAACAAAGCTCATTTCTGGCTAACAGTTAGTAGTAAAATAAGATGTGCATTCTGGGTGCTGGAAAGGGACATTAACCACATTTGGAAAATCCAACAGGAAGAAACAAGCCATTATGATTTTTCTAACAAGCTTCTCTGAGTCTCTGAGATCTGGTGATTTTACTGAAATGAGAATATTAGAAGACGGCCTTCTGAAGGAATACAAATTAGGATTTTATGAAAAAAAAAGGAGCAGCCCAATGAATTTCAGGGGAAGCAGGAGGGCTGACTCTCTGGTGTGATATCCCAGATCATTGCCAGTGGTACTTTGTGGTGACTGATGGAACGCATCTGATGTGCCAGAGAAGAGAATCAGGTCTGCTACTGATGAGGAGAAAAAGAGGAAGAAAAGAGAGAAAGTAATGCCATTACTGAAACTGGACATGGGCTAAATTACTGGAGAGGATGACAAGAAGAAGCCTGTTCCCTGACTGCCTCCTTTGGAAGAATTCACTCTGTCCCCTAGCAGCCCTTGACCAGACACAAGGATGAGGCCTGATGTGATGAGATGCAGCCAGCAAAGCAGCCCGGCTGGTACTGTCATGTCAATACTGAACTCCCTATCCAGTCAGCACTACAGTGTGGACTTCATGGTGGCAATGATAAAAAGAAAACCTGTAGGGAATAAGAAAACAGCTGCACTCTTATTAAAACACAGACAAAGAAATAAATAATTGCATGGTTTACAAACTAATCTAATTCTTCAGTACTGATTACAACATATTTGCTAAGCAGACTGCCAGGCACCTGGAGGTTATTTGCATTATATAGATACCAACAGACCAGAGAGGATCTTGTTACAAGGAAGGCAAATGCACTACAGTAAGGTTTATTGTTTTGCCTGTGTTTCAGCTATTCTTCACTCAGAACATCATAATTTAAAATGATCAAACCACTAAAACACAGGCCCTCTTTCCAAGTGTGCCTGAGCTTACCTTTACACACAGCTACCTCTGAGGAGTTGCCAAGACTCTCAAAGGACTGGACAAACATCAGAAGTTACAGTCATGTCTCTGGAGGATGTGGAAGCCCCTCCTCTGGAGAACATTTCATGTCTTCAGAGCAGTAGATGTCAAGGTCTAGAATTTTAAAGATGTTCAGGTGTCAAACCCATTGATTTTCACAGAAGTTATTTATCAAAGCGCCTGTAAATGCACACTGTGCAAGTTTTCTTTAGGGAAATCTTCCACAGGTGCTGAAATGGAGATACTTCCTAGGCCTGGCAGCATTTATGCAGTGGCCATAACATACACCCGTGTATGGCCTGGTTTCTTTACTGAAGACGTATGTGTATTGTTGATGCTGAATATAGCTTGAGTAATAACATTCAGGGCAGCACTGTACTATGTAGATGTCCTATAGGATGCTGTGGCAGGTGACTGAGAAACATAGATAGACCTTTAGACAGAAGACTCAGTGGAGCATCACGCCACAATGTCATCTTCCTCACAGTGAACTGTTTTAGATGAACACTTCCAGTTTATGAAGTGTGATGAACAGTGAAAAGCCTTCCTGAGTCCTGACGAAAACAATTTCAGTATATATACTGTAATTCTGTCTTTCCTCATGTCCTGGTCATATTCATATTCCATATTCAGCTGGAATAGAGGTTATTTTTTTGTCCTTCTAGTAGCTGTTATAGTGTTGTGTTTTGGATTTATAATTCTGGTAACACACTGATGTTTTAGTGGTTGCTAAGTAGTGCTGACACTAGTCAAGGGCTTCTTCAGCTTCCCATGCTCTGCCAGGGGCACAAGAAGCTGGGAGGGGGCACAGCCAGGACAGCTGACCCAAACTGGCCAAAGGGCTATTCCATACCATATGGCGTCATGCTCAGTATAGAAACTGGGGGGAGTTGGCTGGGGCGGGTATGGCTGCTTGGGAACTGCCTGGGCACCGGTCAGCGGGTGGTTAGCAATTGTATTGTGCATCACTTATTTATTTTTTTTTATTATTATTATTATTATTATTATTATTATTATTATTATTATTATTATTATTATTATTATTATTATTATTATTATTATTATTATTATTATTATTATTATTATTATTATTATTATTATTATTATTATTATTATTATTATTATTATTATTATTATTATTATTATTATTATTATTATTATTATTATTATTATTATTATTATTATTATTATTATTATTATTATTATTATTATTATTATTATTATTATTATTATTATTATTATTATTATTATTATTATTATTATTATTATTATTATTATTATTATTATTATTATTATTATTATTATTATTATTATTATTATTATTATTATTATTATTATTATTATTATTATTATTATTATTATTATTATTATTATTATTATTATTATTATTATTATTATTATTATTATTATTATTATTATTATTATTATTATTATTATTATTATTATTATTATTATTATTATTATTATTATTATTATTATTATTATTATTATTATTATTATTATTATTATTATTATTATTATTATTATTATTATTATTATTATTATTATTATTATTATTATTATTATTATTATTATTATTATTATTATTATTATTATTATTCCTTCCTTTTCCACCCTATCAAACTATCTTTATCTCAACGCACAAATTTTACTTTTTTTTTTCTTTTCTTTTCTGATTCTCTCCCCCATCCCACTGGGGAGGGGGGCAGTGAGCAAGCAGCTATGTGGTATTTAGCTGCCTGACAGGTTAAACCACAACACCCCAAAAGAGAAATGTTTGCCCTATATACTTCTGAGAAGTGCCCAGAACTCTTACTTATTCACAAGATTGAACAAAATATATTCAGATCTGCAGGTTGGTTATTGTTTTGCCTCTGTGGTTTGGAGGCAGGAATCCCACTGAGACAGCTTATTTATTACAAGGATGTGCCCAACAGAACCAAACTCCTTCTTTATTTGCCACAATTGACAAGATTTCAGGCATGTGAAACTGTCAGAAGAATAGTTTCTACAGGATCTAATTCTGATGGGGATGTCACCGTCAATCTCCTTACAAGCACATCACAGTTGGTGCAAATACCTTAACTTATGGCAAGGGAGAATCCCGGTCTGTCAGTAGATGTGGAAGAGCTGACCTCTGGAGCAGATGAGGATGTTACAAGGAAAGGCACTGATGAAGCTCTCACTGAATCAATGGACCAAGGATCTCATCATTCATGTAGGTGGAGTCTAGGAACATTGTGAAAATGAGAAACTCCCTAACTGCAGAGATTTAAGATGCCCTTTCTGTGGTGTTGTCCTGGCCTACCTGCAGTAAGTATGAGACATGCTCCACAGACTATATGCTCTTGATCTTCTGTACTGTGAAAGCCAGGCTTACTATCAGCTCCCAGGTTGAAATGCATTTTGTATACAAGGAATATGAGGGGAAGGACTGCAATTCAGTGAAGAATCCTCTTTTTATAGTGGTTAAAGCCAAGGACAGTAATTGTGCTCCTCCTGCTAATATACTTCTGATTCCAAAGAGAGGCACTATTCCATGGGTAAGAGGGGAACTGGCATCTGTGACTATAACATGGGTATTGTTTTAAGATTGTTAGGAGAATATATGCATGGCTTTCTTTACCAGAATGAAAATCAGTGACTATCTCAAGAACTACTATGTTTATCAACCTTCTGGGCTGACAGTTACTTACATATTTCCACGATTTCCCTAGACGAATCTACTAGTTAAGGTAGTGAATGCTTTTTACTTTTTCTTCCTGAATGAATATCAGGTCTCCTGCAGGTGATGTCCAGAACATCTTTGCATGAGAAGTACAGATAACTCTGGGTGTCTCCCAGAGGCCCTGACTTGCCAAGGCTAAGTTGGCATCCTCAGTATGTACTGAATGCAATAATTAGTCCACCTGAAGTCCTGTTCAAGAGTTTGATGTATCTTGGAAGGCAAACTTGAAATGCTCTTTCTTCCTAACACAATAATGCAGTAGAATGGTAGAGAAACATTTATCTTTCTAATGCAGAATCTTACTAGGCTTTCAGCAAATAGCAAAACATTAAAATAAGTAAAAATGACAGACAAGTTAAAATTAAATCCTAGCATTATCACAAAGGTGACTCAGCATCAGTGGTCTGTGTGTAAGCAGAAGTAAGACTGTTTCTAGGGCTTGGACGTGACCCTGCAAGGTGCTGTGCAGATTCTCGAAGATTTTAGATTCCTTCTGTCCGCATTGAAGAAGCTCAGCACCTTGCATGATGGCATCTGTATGTAGTAAACAATAATGTAGCCAGCAACAGTAGAACTTACAAGCACAAACATGTTGAAAAGTAACGAGGAGTGGCCATGAATCAGAACCCATTTTTGTCACTGGTTTCTCAAAACCCAGTAAGGGTTTGAATGAGCTCCAGCTAGAAATGCTCTTGTCAAAAAAAGTATAAAAAACGCTTTCATTTCTGAGATAGGCATATTTGTTGTGTTATTTCCATAAAGCAAACCATAACCTAAGGGCGGAAGGGGGAGAAGGAGGATTCTCAGGGGCACAAGTCAGAAATTGTTTAAAGAAACTATGATTGTGTTTGGAAGACTTTCAAGAACTGCACAAGACCTTCAATTGAGCACTCACCTTTGCACTTTATTAAATGTTACAAAATGCTTATCTTTCAATGAAAGGAGAGACTCAGTGACACAATTTCTTTCCAAATTAATGGCAAATAAAGCCTTTCTACTTCAGTATAATGAATTTGAATGAATGAATTTCATTACCATTGAGCAGCCAAAGAAGGAAAGGGATTTCGAAGGAAAGGTACAATTTTAAATATTATGCCACTGGAAAATTTTAAACATCTTAGATAGTCATCCGAAATGTTGTTTATACACTGTGTGATGCAGATATGCTTGTTTAACTGACTATTTAACGTCACTGTAATCAGCAATAAAACATTAAAATTATGGCTTAGGAGCTGAAGGAAAAAAATTATTTTCTACCATTTTATCACCCTGATTTACATATCTACATAAATATTTGGAGATTCTGCACAGAAAAGGTAGAAGTGGAACTGCTAAAGCAAAAAAAGTGTAGTGCTATTTATATGTCTGTAACTATCTCACCTGTCTGACCTGCTATTAAGATCTGACCCATTCATCCACATTAGAAGTACAAATACAGATAATGAGAGGTTTCCACAGTAAGGCCCAAATGAAGTAAATTTCCTTCTAGATGTAATTTGAATTTAATGGCTTGTCCATGAAATAAACAAAGCATCATAAAAAAAGAAAGTTTAATGATGCACAGTGAATCAAGAAAATGTATGATGTGCCAAAGAACTCTTTAATCTTAACAGGCTCCTGTCTATATTTACTGCGACACGTTGTCAGAAAAGCTGAGCTCATCATGCTACTTTTTCGGTAACATCGTGATGCAGAATTTTAACTGGAACAATCAATTTTGATTGCTGTTCCCCACTGCTTCATACTGGAGGGGAAAATGTGTTTTGGTAGTGAAAATTACTTTACAATCTTTCCTTCTGCTTTGCAGAGTGATCTGTGTCTCTTCTCTTCTTGCATGCTGAAAAGGAATTCATCCTGCTTTTATTGGTTCAGGTGTAAATCCGTATTTCCCCAGAGCAATTAAAGAAAAGGAGAATTTGGTCTGACTTGGGAAGAAAAATATCTTTCTCTTCTAATGCCAGTGTTAGGTATTTGTTCTAGCTTGGCTTAATACTAGACTCTGATGCTATCCTTAAAGTAAAATGAAACTGGTTTCTTTTTTCACCTCTGCACTATGCCACATCAATTTTCACAGTGCAATTTTTTTTTGTACTATGAAGGAGCATAATTCAAACCTACTCAGATTTCTGGCTTCACTGTAAATTAATCTTGCCGATGCATGTCTGGCACTTGAACTAAGCTGTATCTTCTACTTCTTCAGTAGCCCGCATGATATCAAAATGCTACTCATACTGCGCACTGCTGTTTCTTATCTAGATTATGATGACACAAGGAAGAACAGAGGAAAAGGTAAAGTGCCAAAAAGACACTCTGTGGTGTTTTCATAGCTTGTTCCTATCCTCCTCCAGCTCAAAAATCCATCTACGAGAGCTCTGAGCTGTCATGGGCTGTGAGGATGGGTGACAAGCAAATCTATTTGTCTTTGCTGAAATGACAGTTTAAAACTCAAGCCCTTTTATAATACGAGTGCTCTTAACAGATATAATGGATCTGATTTTCCTCTCAGTTACCCAAGTATAAATCAGGATTTCCACATGTGTTGCTCTAGTGAAAAAATTGTCTTCAGCTGTTATATTTCCAAGCATTAAATACCGTGAGTTAGATAGAGAACAGAAACAAGCTCCTGCAGTGTCTGGTTTCTCTGACTGCCAGGACTCTTGATCCTAGGAACTTTACCAACACACACATTTCAGTGTCAAAACAGTGCTAGTGTGGTCATGCCAGGAAACTGATTTCAGTGTTAGTATACTCTGAAGAAAAAGACTTGCTTCCATCTCCCTGTTAGCCCAAAGCAACAGAGTAGTTAGGGAAGATTGTAACCAGCGTAGGAAAGTCCTTCATGCTGAGATAACTCATAAACTCCCCCAGCAGAGCCTGTGGAGAGAATGTGGTCAGAGAGAGAGAAGGGCTACATGTGCCTGTGCCTCAGGGAGTCCCAGGAGCCACCAAATCTCCCTCAACAAGCCCAGGCTGCTGTCAGAACTCTTGCCTTGTGTTTCACCAGTGAAGACAAAAGATATTTTCAAGATACTTTAGCTTGTGCCAGGCGAACCGGCATATGCAGACAAGGACTGGGGAAATGAAAGGGTTGCTTAAAATTACCTTTGCACACATGTAACATCAGAATCCTGCTGAGCACTTCGTTACACTAATCTGGGGCCTGTTCTACAGTATTCCTAGAAGACAGTTGTTCTAGGGAGGGTGTTTCCAGGAATTAAATTGTAGACCATTTAGTTCCAAGGTATCCACCATAACTAGAAGGAAATATATGTTGCTAGCAGAAAACCAAAAAATTTGTTGTAGGGCTGTGGGAAGAGAAGAGAGAGATGTCAGTACTGACATCAGTATTTTTCTTCTTTTTAATGCTTCTCAAGAAAGTTCCCCTTGTGGTGAACCTTTTTAGAGGAAAAGCTGGTTTGCTACTGCAGTGGGAATTAAAACTGTTATTTATTTGTGCTCCCTTTTTATATAGATACAAATAACTATGAATGATGAGTCAAATGTCAGCCATGACGCTTGGAGCTATGGCTCTGCATTAATCTTCAGCTTGGAAATTTTTATTCCCTTCTTCCTTCAAATTTGTTTCATCTGAAGGGTTATCCCCCTCAGCTACTCAAGTGGGAGATCAGTTACCCAGCTTCAACTTCTCTGTTGTAATCCCTCTATTTAAAGGTGAGATAATCAGCTTTTGTTTGGTTGACTTGGATCTAAGACAATCTCTGGACTAAAGACAAAGAAGAGTCTGCATGGAGAGAATGCAGAGTCTCTGCTTGCCCCCAGAGAAAGGAGGTGGCCTTTTATGCTCTTTCCAGCACTGAAAATTCTCATGCCCTGCAAACCCCAGTGGTATAACTTAAAGCATTACCCAGAGACAAATGTTCCTGTTAGTAAGTGAATATCATTTGGACAGCAGGCTCAGGAACGTGCCAGAATATTTGGCATGGGTGAGCATCCCAAGAGAGTGAAAGAATAAACACTTTGTTCATCAAATGGTGGCACACAAGGTTGCTGCTTGGGGAGCTACCTTTCAACTCCTGTTGACTGTCACTTTCCTTTTAGGATTGTGTTTGTTTTGGAGGAGAGGCAGAACTAACTTACTTTCCATCTTTCCTTCTTTCTTTCTCTCTCTCTCTGTTTCTTTCTCTCCCTTTCTCTCTTTCTTCTGAATTTAATGCTACAAAAAATCACTGGACAGAAAACTGGTGAGAACAAAGAGTTTTATATCCAGAGAAGTTGTGGAGGCATCCAGGCTACCTCACCAGCCTGTATCAAAATGTCTCAACAGTGGCTGGGCATTTCCCCAATGGATTGTTTTCCTTTATCACTTCTGCTTGGATCCGTCTTCAGAAGAGGCTCACAGGAGTAGGCAATGGACACTGAGTTTGGCCTTCTCCCCACTATGAACTGAGATTCCTCAGGAGCTATATTTCAGCCACAGATTCTGGGCCACAGGAAAGTAAATAATACAGGGTATCAGATAATATTCCCACGAAGCAATGAGCCTCTTCAGATGCTGACGAAACGAGCAGTTTTGTTATCTCCAAGCAGATGTTTTACTCTGCAGTTCTATTTCATGATCTTGATATTTCAGGTTTTAAGGTCTATTTGGGAGTAAACAAAGACTAATACATCAGAATTTCAGCAAGGCAGCAATTCCCATTTTAGGTCTAGATTAGGAAAAAGGTCTAGGAAACTGCAGGTGTTAACGCTCAGGGAACAAATAACTCTATTCATGCCCCTGGAATAGGGTTCCTGGTTCTGGTTGGGTCCAGTAAAAGTTACCATATTTTTTGGTTTAATCCCAATTGGCAACTAAGCACCACACAGCCGCACACTCACCCTCCCCTCGCCCCAGTGGGATGGGGGAGAGAATTGGGGGGAAAAAAACCTAAAACCTGTGGGTTGAGAAAAAGGCAGTTTAATAGGACAGCAGAGAAAGGGAAAATAATAATAATGATAAAAGAATATACAAAACAAGTGATGCACAGTGCAATTGCTCACCACCCGCTGACCGGTGCCCAGGCAGTTCCCAAACAGCGATCACTGCCCGCCCCCCCCGGCCAACTCCCCCCAGTTTCTATACTGAGCGTGACGCCATATGGTATGGAATAGCCCTTTGGCCAGTTTGGGCCAGCTGTCCTGGCTGTGCCCCCTCCCAGCTTCTTGTGCTCCTGGGAGACCATGGGAAGCTGAAAAGTCCTTGACTGGTGTCAGCACTACTGAGCAACAACTAAAACATCAGTGTGTTATCAGCATTGTTCTCATACTAAGTCCAAAAACACAACACTATAGAAGCTACTAGGAAGAAAATTAACTCTGAATTAAGCTGAAACCAGGACATCATACAATAAATGTC
Organism: Scopus umbretta; assembly: GCA_013400535.1. Taxonomy (NCBI): domain Eukaryota; kingdom Metazoa; phylum Chordata; class Aves; order Pelecaniformes; family Scopidae; genus Scopus; species Scopus umbretta. The sequence goes on along the minus strand of VZTL01024372.1, from coordinate 42,894 downwards.
CTGGCTCTTTACAACATAAAATGTGATGCTTTGTAGCTCTGTAGCTGTGAGGGGCTAAGGGAAAATGCATCTGTAATTGCCAAAGAACTGATAAATGTTGCTAAACACTTGTGTTAACAAACTCATTGAACAAGACAACACAGGCCAGATCTGATCCTGCCTGGAAGCCCCTATAGGCTCACCTGGAAGTGTGCAGGATTAGGATGGACCTCAATGGCCTCTGAAAAATCACTCTGGCGAAAGAACAGTCCAGTCCCCACCCTGGCGTAGGGACCTGCTGGTGGTCAGATGTGTGAGACCATGAAGCTAGCAGGGAGGTATGCAGGAAGGGATTCCTCCAACGGGATGGGTCAGAAGGACGTTACACCCCCCTCTCCCCTATCACAATCTTATGGTTGCACTAATACAGATTTAAACTTGGCAAATGCAAAAGTTAAAGTTCCCATGGCAACAGTTATCTCTACCACAATTCATGACCTGTATACTTATCATACATATATAGCGTCAAAGAGGAATATATTACGTGACACATTTAACAAAGAAAAAAAAGAAAAGAAAATAGTCCAGCTGTGGAATGCAGCCAAGTTAAAGATCGCTAGAGAAGCCTTGATTTTTGCACTGCTTGGCCTTTTCAATTTTAAGTGTAAAACTTTATGGTTACATTAACAAAGATTTGTATTTATCTGTTCACCTCATCCCACAGATGGTTAGGGCATTTTCCAAGCAACAGGAATGTTCTCTTCACTAGATACAGTCTATCTTCTACTGAGCCAATGTTCATTCTCATTTTCCACTCGTGGGTTGAGCTTCATTTGTAGTTTTGCTGGGACAGGGATTACAAATACATTAAGAGAAGATAACTGGTGAAAAATTCAACAATGTGACGTCAGTTCAGGCAGCTGTCTGCTTTAGTCAGTTTTGTAGTTCCTTAATCTCTCAGAAATATAAGCAGAACTGGATGAAATTACATGGGTTTCCTGTCCTAGTTTTGATGCAGAAATGTTGGGGGTTTGTCCTTTCATCGTAGATATAGGAATGGCCTTAACAGCTCAACCCAAAGTTCCGCTCCTCCAACATCGTGCTATCAAGTGACTGACAGCAGGTGCCTGCAGAAGACTATAGGAACAAAGCAAAGATACAGAGTGACTTTATTTTTTTTTTCTCTTCCTATTCTGAACCTGTCAGCTGATTAATTCTTTTTATGCAAAATGCATCGGAAAAAATAATGGGCTGAATTTAGCCCTGAAAGAAGTGGGTATCATTCTACCCATTTCAGTGTGCTGCTTGACCCTATTCTCACCTGGTATCCTTGCAAATGGAAGCAATTTTGCTGAGTCTGTGCAAAATGAGGATAAGTAAAAGAAGAATCCTAGTGGATGTTCCAAGCTTTCTGTCTCCATGCACTTGTGTCCTTGCTGACAGCTGCTCGCCGTCACTATAAACCACTGTCAGATCAGATTGGCGTTGCCTTACATGTTAACTCCACATTTCAGATGGTGTAACCTGTCATAGCACTGCCCATGTCAGTTGATGTGAACTGATTTGCTCTAACCAGAGCTTGGAGCAATCTGATGGCAGTGCCTGTTATTACACAAAGCACGAGACAGTACCAAACAGCACAATCGGAGAATCATTAATTTCATCAATTTCATTAACTTCACCATCATGGTAAGAGTGGGAAAGTAGGTTTTTATAGCTATTATGACAGTTTTGTGCTGTGGTTTCTTGGAGTTTCACTCATTTCACTTCTGTAAATCATTATTTCCACATACAAGAGTTTTCCCAGGCAGATTACCCAATGCAGGTATGCAGTACCTGCCATATACTCTTCACCCTGCCCCCCTCCCCCAGGATGCACAGTGTGTATGAAGGTATGAGAGTGTCTATGTATGCAACCTAGACCAAAGCATACAAAGGTTTATTTACCGGTTCTTTACTCACAGCTCCACTGAAAGCAAGATACAGGCATTTCTTACACAAGAGACTTGCTGTTAGGCTGTTATGTATCCACTTGGAAGTAAAAATTACATAATCATGATAACTACTGTGCCCCAAAACAGCTGTTATGCAAGCAAAAGACTGAGAAATATAACCTGAAGTATCATCAATACACTTTGTGAACAGATTCTTAGTGCAGAGTTATGATCATTGTATGCAACAGTTATATTGCAGTTTATTTGAAAGATATGTTTTGAAACAACATCTCATTTAATGGGACCATAACATCTCTAAAGCAGAAATTTTATAGTTATTTAATATCAAAGAAAGAAACATAGATGCATACCCGGCGATACAAAGGTTGTGCTCTCCCTAAGGCTCTCATAGGTTGATGTTTGGGAGTGTCTGAAAAGGCTCACTCTTTAATTAAAGCAGAGAAAACCATTTCTACTTGTAACCAAGCATGATTAGGTTTTGACACTCAATTACCTCCATATACCTACAGTAAAAAGTTACCTAGATTTCTTGGATTGCCAAATTTAATATAAAGAGAGCTTCAACACATACAAGAGGATAATAAAACTGCCTAAGTGTGCCAATTTGGGAAAATCTGAAGTTTCAATGATAGAAAGTTGTTCCTTGTTCTATGACCATAATTCAGACATTTTGACCTACAGATTGGCAGATTGTTTCTTTTCTCTCATCCTCAGACAACAAATGTCTTTGCTGGTGGTGGGTCAATATTAGCATTTAATTTGCTTGACATACACATGAGGAATATCTGCCAGCTCTGTCAAGTCTGAGGCATATGTGACATATTATTCACTGATGCCTGCCATTATTGCAGCTTCTAACCTAAGAAAGAAAGAGTTTCTTCCTTTCTCTGCAAGCCCACTTGCTAACCCACAATATCTCAACAACACAACCGTGGCAATGATCTCCTGGTCATAAAGGCCTATGCACCAAGCTGTTTAATCTCTACTCAAATTAAATTGTTTTCCTGATCAAAGAAAACAGCTGAAAGCTACAGAGTTGGAGCATAGCCTGGCTCCATCCCCATTTCTGTATCAAGTGTAATTCAGAACAGCACGGGTCCCAGCAGGGGCCACGTGGGATTCAACTGGGCCCCACTCCTCCAATGTGTAAGGATGGCAGTTTATCCCTAATCTTTGTTTCTTTTCTTCTAGCCATGTATTAAACCATGTGAGGGGACCTTTCTTTTATCCCATGATTTTTAATTTCTTTAAGATCTTTTGGTGATGTGAATCACTTTTTGAAAACCCAAATCCACTATATATCAGGCAGCACGTCCTTAGCCTGATTCTCATTAACTCCTTCAAAGGATGCTAATGGATTTGTGAGGCATGTTTTCTCTCTGCAAAATGATGTGTTTACCAATTCTATTTTCTATGATCTGTACCAATTTGTCTGGTACAGAAATCAATTTTACTGGTCAGTAGTTTTTTAGCCCTGCTTTTTAAACTTTTTTTTTTTTTTAATAGCATCACATTTGCCACTTTCTATTTCTCTGCTTTCAAGAGTGATTTCAGAAATTAGTAGTTTAGCAGTCTCATATTTTAGCTTCTTTATAATGGTTGGTTGAATGCTACCTGGTCCTTGAGATTTGCTACTGTTCGTTTTATTGAATTGCTCTGAAAATCTTTTCTGTTGACAGTTCGATTTGAGACTGCTCTTCAGGTTTGTCCCTGTAAAAAACAGTTCAGGTGTGGAAACCTTCATGACCTCTTCTGAAGAGAACATTGATGCAAATCATTCGTTTAGCTTTCTCGCCATGGCCCTAGCTTCCTGGAATATCCCATTTGCACCTTAATCATCTCTCAGCCCATTGACTTTCCAACAGGCTTCCTGTTTCTGAGAAAGTTCTTATTAGTCACTTTTATGCCTGTAGGAAGTTGGTCTTCAAAATCTTTTTTTGGCTTGCCTCATTAGAGTTCTACGTTCAACAGGATGAGTTTAACTTGTCTTTTATTTTCCTCATTTGGACAGGACTTCCACACTCAAATGCATGAGTATTATACTTCTAATAGCCTTCTCTATTCTGTTGCTTAAACATGCTTACTTTTTTCAAAATCTTTCTGGTTTTTTGTTTTTTTTTTTTTAATAAATGTGATATACTGGCTTTCAGATTCTAATAAAGCATACTTCTCTAAAGCATTTAATTCTTTTGCCCGGCCCTTTTAACTGTTTCTTTTCACTTTCATGTAGTTTTCCATTTTTATAACTTAACATGGTCATCATTAACATTTTTCATGTTTTCAGTCCTGCTCATATTATATAAGTATTTACAGTTTGACACAGTGCTTATGCACTGCTTCAGAGAAAATATGATTTTTTGATCCTTTTTTGGGTTTTGGATTAGTTGCTCCAAGAACTAGCTATTTATTGACTCCAGGATTTGTACCTCAGACTCCAGAGACCTTACTGCTCCTGGAGGTGAACTAAGATTTAAAATTTGGTGTGTCCTGTACTTGGAAATCAAATTGCTTTCCTGTGTCTTTGACACCCAGCTGCAAAAAAAGGGGTTAAAAATATTGCATGTTGCTGTAAATGAGAAGTCACTGATCGATCTAAAAGAAATTAAGCTAAGATGCAAGGACAGTGGTGTTACCAAATATCTGGAAAACTGATAGCCCTCATATCCTTAAACATCTACAATTACCTGTGATGGGCAACAATGAAGTACACTGACTCTTGAAGGTAGGTAAGTCACTTTTAATAAGCCAATGCATGTAACAAATTCCTTTGTTTATCTCCTAGGTCCAGAAAGGGCTGTGAGGTTCATAATGAGCTCTGCAACAGCAAAGTGGTGTATCACCTGAACTGGCCAAATTTCAGCTGGTCCAGCCTGTCTCCTGTTGCTTGGGGATAATGTCTGCAAATCTGTGGCCTGCCAGGAGGAAGGAGGTAGCCAGCCACTGTTTCTGTCAGGAAGTCCTTGCTGTCAGTGAAAAGCCTGGGACAGGAGCCATGCAGCCTCTCTTCCCCACCACGTGGCTGGCCGAATCATTCCCATGCTGTGCCGACCGCCCCCTCCTCATTGTGTCCTTGGTGCCAGGCCTGGGCTGGGAGGCTGAGCTTTGGATGCATCTCCAGATTTTCCAGTGCAACAAATTCAGATGCAAATAAGAGTAAACACAAACATGCGCAGGGGCATCTGCTCACCTTGAAGCTTCACAGCTGGACCAGTTAGCCAGTCCATAGGACTCTTGCCAACAGCAGCTAGGGAAGGAAATTTTCACAAAATACCCAGCACTACTTCTCCTTGAGTTGCCTTCACAGGCCACTTTGGACTCTGCAAGTGTCATGTTAGCAATACTCCCACTGACTGAACGACTGTGGTGTTACCACAGTTCCCTCAAGGCCCTTCAAGGGGCCCTGGAAGGACTTGGTCTGACATGCTTTTCTGTAGATCTGCCTGCCTCAGAGAAAACAGCTACAGTTTTCCAGAGCTGAGACCTGATTTCATAGATTTTTAAGGCCAGAAGAGACCAGCATGTTCATCTGTCACTCTCAAACACCATCGCTCTAACACCACACACAGATATGACCCTGGCATTGAAGCTTATTAAGTTAAGCTTATTAAGTTTATTACTTAAGTTATTTTCATAACTGCTTCTCTGCATGTGTTTGACTAAGGAAAGAAATTCACAAGTCGAAACCGTTTTTCTATTTCATATTGCCTTATCAATGTGTTTGTCTTTTGGGGTGACAGGAAAGGCAACCCCGATTCTTGTGTTCGTAAATATTCATAGGGGTGAGAGGATTTAAGCAATTAGGGTATTGTTTGAAAGCTAATTTAGATCCCCTTTGCAAACACCATCATACTGATAAAAATTCTTCCATTTCCCTGTAATAATTTACTTTAAAAACATCCTCCTTGTATTATTTCTAGCTATCAGAATTAGTCAGCAATGTATAGACTAAATTCTGATACAGGGCAATTGTAGTAAATGGAGAAACAAGCATATATTATAACACTAGTGAACCCAAGAAAAGATTGCAGTGATAAGGGAAGATGAGCTGAATCATTTATTCCACCTTATCTTCTACTGGTAATAAAATTAAAAGAATGAATAATAAATAATTGTTTTTATAAAGAACAAGCTATTTGTATGCCTTGCCCTTCCATCCTCATAGAAACTTCTCACCAGCCAAGTGTAACACTTGAGTTCACACTGTTTCATCCATTGGACATTTGACTGTATCTATGTCACGTGCCTTTAGATCCCATTCAATTCCTAAAGTTTAGCCATCTGTATCATGAAAATCCCACCCTGTATGCAAGCAGTCTCATTTAAGGCTACTGAACTGTCTTCATGAACAAGGACCTGCACAATCATGCTGCCAGTAGATAAGTCACAGAGCGAGCTAGCATGGACAGCTGGGAAGTTGCTGAGCTCCCCAGAGCATAGGCGAGGCTGCAGTTCCTGCACTTGCGCTTCTGCCTCTACTTTTTGCTCTTTCTGTTGACAGAGAACTTCCTTCACCAGTGGTATCCACCACACAAACTTTGCAAATCTTGCATGAGCATTTTAAAAAGAGAGAGTTGGTGCATGCCTGTTTCCGTGGGCATGTTCACAAAAGCAAGAGTCGTGATTTCAGCAGGAACAGATATATTTGCACTAGTACTGAGCAAACCAGCTTGGGCAGCGGCAGTCTTTCTGGTTTTTTGTGGGAGTTCAGGATAAATTGGACAGATCTGCCTAGAAATGATGACTACATGCTGAGGCAGCTGTTATGCACTAAGGACCATACTGAAGAGCATCCTTCTAGTGGTACCCGGGCTAACCGCACCAGAGGTGTCTCTGCCCTTGCTGCAATGACACCTCTGATTACCCTGTAGGTATTTTTTGCTGCTAGACACATCAGTGTGTTGAGACTGTTTCATGCTGCTCTGGGGACATGAAGCAAACGTAAATAAACATTTACCAGTCAGCTGAAATGGGTGGTAATGGCCACTAATTACGTAAGTCAAATAAAATAACTCGTGTTTGAATGACTGACCTTTAATTTCTATAACTCAGAGAGCATCCATTTGCTACAGCATTCAGACATCAGTTGCTGTGACAGGCTAAACTTGCTTTATTATATAAAAATTCCTCTTTCTGTCTACCAAAGCTTGGAGTCAAGAATTTTTCAACAAAGTTTATTACTACCTTCTCTGAAATTTAACCCTATGATGCAGGGCTGATGAGTGTACTTTTGAGGAGTTTCTCTTTTCAGATTTTACCAGATGTCTGGTGTCTGAGAGAAGATGTTTTATGAAAGAAGAACAAATGTTACCATCAGACTAATATCAAATAATGTAATTAAATAAAAGCATCTATAAGCTGTTTCATGAAACTTGTGGAAATAACTTATTTAAGGCACTGTGACTGTCAGAAACTAAAACTGTGCAGCTATTTTGCAGACCTGAATTTCCTGCTGAGTAGCAATTTACATCAACAAACTAATTATATTCCAGCTTTGTTAACAAGCTTATCTATTAATTTATGTGTTCATTTAAAAACTGTTAAATAGAAATGTGTTCTTGAATAAATACTAATCTCACTTTTGGGGGTAAATTGTCACTCAATCATATTTATTATAAAAATACCATGAAAACTCCCACATTGTTTATGGAATTTAAACCCAGACACTAGACTGATTATACCTAGGACACTGACAGACGGAACTAGGAGTACTTTCACATCTGTGTCATCTGCATCAGTATAAATGCTTTAGACACTATTGATATCTATTCATGATCATATTAACTTCTCTCAGATTAACAGAATTCAGCACGACCTGTTGCATGTCATTCATTCTGAGTCATATTGACCAGAGGGTGAAAGGCATATAGGAATTATCAAATCTAGTCCACACCTGAGTTGCATGTAACTTTGTTTTGGTGGAGGGTTTCTTTCTGAGCTGACTACTGTTGGCTAAATCCCTCCACTGTTCCTGAACAAAGTATCCAGAAGTTGCTGTCTAGATACACATTTCTTGGAAAATGAGAGGAAAATTGTTTTTAAGATGAAAGCATAGGCTGAAACTTGAAAGATCTAGCTTCAGTTCTGAGCTGTCTTCTAGACATTCTGGAGGCTTTATCAAACCAGGTTATGTGTCCACACTTTACTGTCTTGCACTCTCTCTGCTTTGCTTTTGGCTTGGGTTTTCATACCTTGTTTTGTAGGCTCATGGGCATCCACAGGTGGCTACTTGTTAAGGAGTGGCAAATGACGGCTAAAGGAAAGCAAGCTTACTCTTGGCAGGCTGCTATTAGTGCAAGTGAGGATATTTTAAAAGGGACACAAATAATGAAAGCTTAAAAGTATACACTTCTAACTTTCAGTTCTACCAGGTGAGCTGTCTTTGATTAGGTGGAAGTACAGCTCTTTACACAGTGGAGCCTTTGAACAGGTGTGCAATGCCATTGGTATTGGCATAATACTAAGGTCAGTCACTCTATCCCACAGGACCTCTCGTAGAGCTCCCCCACACTGACCTTCCTTTTGATGTTCTATTTCTGTCTATACATTATAAACAATTACTTAATGAGTAGCACGTCTTATTTTCCATGTTTCCTAGCTTTCCTAGTTTCAGGCATTCACAGTAAACATGGGAAAGCTTCTGTCAAGGTCAGGAGCCCAATGAAGACTGTAAAATACAAAGGACAGAGGGATACCAAAAATCTGCAGTTTTGGCTGCTTTGGTGATTTCTGTGGCTCACACACACTTCCACACCTCAAGACTAACCAGGGTGGGATAACACATCTTCAGGGGAAAAAGGATGTAAGTCTTGTTTTAGCTCTCTGTGAATACAAATTTCATCCTCATGCACATAAACAGTAGAAAAGACTTTATGTTGAGAGCTAGTTTAACAACTGGAAGAATGCTCCTTCAAAGACTGAGCCATTAAAAGGAGATACATTGACCTTAAAACTTATACAATTTAGAGAAAGTATCTTTCCATTTAATGAGCAGCTGGTTGAATGCAGAGAAATGCAGTCATTTTTCTTGGAGATGGATTTATAACTACTAATATTTTCATGCTAGTAGTATCTTTGAGCAAATGTGATATGTTTTATGATGTACCATGGTTTTATATACACATTTCATTCTTGTTATTCCTTGAAAATGAAAAAAACAGCAAATATGAACAAAAAATGTGGAGTGCTATAATACTGGATTTACCTGAAATCCTAGCAATAATGTGTCAGAAACTTTACCAAAAAAAAAAAAAAAAAGCCTTAAAATGTAAACCTCTACTCAGCAAACACACTGACTGAATGTCATAAACTGTCTGAAATTCAGAACACTGAATTTGCATCCAGTCATTCACTGGCATACTTATATCTTTTGGACAAATGGGAAGCTCTCAAATACCATTAAAAATGAAAATATAATGTCCTCGGTATGTAAAATAAAAACCCCACTGTAAGATAAAATATATTCCAATGACTGCAGTTAATTGCAAAGTAGGATAAATAACTATACAAATAATTTATGTGCTTTAAATATCGTAAAAAAACCCATTAACAAGCCAACAGGAAACTGTCAGCTTGACAATTTTATGACATTAAACAGGACTGCAACAGGATTCTGACTTCATTTAAGACAATGAAAAACTTTCCATTAACTTTAGCTGGGGAGAACTGAAGTGTCAATAATTTTTCACTAAAAAAAAAAAATCTACTTTTCTTCTGCAATGCAAAGCAAATCGAAAACTCTCAGAAGTCTGCATATACCAACATTTGGGCTGGTTTAAGTATGCTTTATATACTTACATTAGAAATTAGCAGAATAATTTTTTATAGTCAGACTTGCATTGTCAAATAACTCTTGCATTGCAGAATCCCTTTATGTTCATTTGAAGTTTAATACTTTTTTTTCCTCTGATCAAGAAATAGTGTTAAAAACCCCTATGGTCTTATTGAATGGTTTGAGCCTCTAAATCTAACAAAAGAGGGATATGACTTAGGAGAAGCCATTTTGTATTGTTATTTTATCAAGTCTGATCTTTACAAAGAGCGAAAGGAAATCTCAGGATGAGGGCAATTGACATTTCTCACGTTTATATAATTTTTGCAGTAGTGTAACAGTTTTGAAAATATTGTGCACAACAGAAGTGTGCTTTATGCTGAGAGCAACACCCAATGAAGGAAGAGAAGAAGAGGGTACCCAGCATTGGAACTATTGGTGCTTGGCAGGTGGACAGTGGGGCAACCTTCTGCTCTGCACTTCAGCAGCAGGGTCGGAAAGCCCAGGGCCATCACAGCCCCATGAGAGCGGGGAGACTCATCATCTCCAGACCTGCTGGAGGCCAGAGCCACAGAGAACTTGAAAAAGCAGATAGGAGAGCGTTTCTGTTCTGAGCAAAAGGCAGGGAGAGGTTGTAGCTTTGCAAGACAAGGAGTCCCACCTCTTGCCTGAGACCCTCTGCCCATTCACCATGAGCTGGCATCTTGGGATGATAGCAGAGACATCCCACTTTACTATGCTGTCTCCAGAAACAGGGGCTGGCACACCATGGGCTTCCCGGAGTTTGTCCTGCCACTCTTTGCACGGAGCTGCTCACTGAGATGCATGAGCCACAGCCTGCTTTTCCCTTCCCTCTTTGCTCATCACCAACTCCAAAATACACCATTGCTGGCTCCCTGCCAGGTCCTGCACTGTCCCCTCTGCTCCCACTCAACCCCTCCGCAAGGAGAAGGACTAACAGGGGTCTGTTGGGGGATAGCCAACAAGCAGGAGGGGAGAGGAGATGGTCTTTTGGGGCTAGGAGGGGGGAAAGAAAGGGGTGTTTCATGAATTATTGTCATCTCATGAACAGAATTGAATTTAGCCCCTAGGACCATAAGCTGCTTTTGAGTAACTGCTAGGCAGCGCTTTCTGCTTGCACATGTCAAACACATGGCCTGGTCCCAACAAGGGCCCTGGGCAGAGGTTTATGAGACAGTTGGAGTGAGCTAGTGTTGAGGCACTGTGGTATGCCAACAGATGGGATGGGATGAACATCTTATGTTGGAGATTGCTCCCCAGAGGCTATTTTTGGCCTCTTTAGGTCTTTTGTGTTGCTGGAGGGCAATGGAGCTACAACATAATACAGAATTAGGCCTGCTAGGTCTGAATGAGGAAGGTGTTTCTATCATTTGTGAAGCAAGTGCAAATCAGCTATTTCAATATTGGAATGATAATTGTCTAGCAATTTGCGTAATTACCATGTGTGGCAATATATGTGCGCTCTGACAGCATTTCCTAATGCATCCATTAGTGTGCAGCTATGCCACGTAGTAGCAAGGCTTCACCTGTTTCACAAACTTTTTAAAGCTTGTGAATCAAGTTAAGTACATCCTTCAGTTCCTTGCTGAGTTCGGAAGAGATTTGTTACAGCCTTAACTCAGCTCTGCCAAGGTGCATCTTTATTCCTTGGAGAAAAATAGCAGGGCTGCCTGCTGCTTTCATGCATTGCAGTCCCTATATGTAGAAAGACTTCAATGTACAACCTTCCCTCTTCACTAAAATGATAATAAAATAAAGAGTAACTGTGTTAAGTGACAACAGGAAAAATATAGCTCCAGATGCTCAGAGATATTCAGGTACCAGATTCCCATTGAAACTGTCTAGCTAAAATCACTCCTTCACTTGCATAACTTGTGCTTGGCCTTTGGTTGTGTCAATATATCACAGTTCCAAGAAATCTCTACCCATTCTCAGCAGTTAATTATGACTATCTAAGCTGGTCAGACTTGCCTAACTTGACCAAAAAATTTGTAAATGTTTAAGCACCCCCAGTTCTGGGTTCTTAAACTTTTTCCCCGTTTGAGACAGCGGCTTGTCAGAAGAGCCAAGGCCTGCGTGTTCTCTGCCTCCCCCCAGCTAGGAAATGGCACTTCTTGTACGAGAAGAATGAACCTTTTAGTTGGTGTTTTCACTCCAGGGTTGAGAGCAGAGCCTGGAGCTGAACCAGGCGGGTGGGATAACATGCGGCTGAGGGCCAGCGGCCCCTCTCTGGCTGGGAAGCCACAAGAGAGCGTGTATGGACAGGGGTGCGGAGGGGCTCTGCTGCTCATGGTTCATTAATGGACCTTGCAGGCATGCTGAGCACCGCAGCACTCTGCAGTGGTTATGCAGGTAGTTACAGGCTGGAAGACGGTTTTTGGCATTTATTGGTGCCCTGTGACATCTAAATTATCACAAGGTCAGAGAATTCATTGAACCCGAGCAGCACTTAAGCACTGTTAGACTCATTTGTGGCTCTTCAGACCAAACAAGTTTTTCAGAGGGAGTCTATTGGTTCCAGGTAAAACATCAATGCAAAGAGCACAAAAAGAAAGCTAGGCTGTTTTAATAAGCTGTCTTGCTGCTGTAGCAGGGACGGGCAGGAGATTATTCCAAACAAGCAGCTTGCTGTGCCAGCTAAAGGAGTCCCCAGGACGCCGATAGGAGATAATCAACAAGGAGACACCAGTGCTACATTTTTTTCTGCTGGCTTTCCTCTCTTTTCACCTACTGTGGGTAACTTACTGATCTCAGAGCACTAGGATTCAACAGCCACCTTTTTAATGTTCAGTACCTTGAGGGAAACATAACACCGAGTTGTTAATACCCTCACCTGCCCACTCTAACACGTCCATTGCTGCTTTCGCTATCCTGGCAGCAGTGAGACATCAGCGGGGAAAAAAAACAACAGCCTAATGTAGACCGAAGAAACATAAATCAGCTACTTCTGGAAGGTGATGTTGAAGCCCAGGCTGTTACAGGATCCTCCTTAGGCGGCAGGAGGAGTGACCGGGTCTCTGGGAGACAGCCAGGATTCCCCTTGCTATGGGGGCAGAGAGGATGAGGAGGAGGAGGGAGGGACTCCAAAGGAACAGGCGGTGGAGGTTGAGATCCCTTTCTTCTGAGTCAAGGGACAGCAGCTGTCAGTGCAAGGGTGGAGATACGTAAATGGCAGGCTGGGTTCGCTCTCTTCCCAGAGCAACAGCAGCTGAGTCAAAACAAGCACAGCCAGAAACACGAAGCCCTTAAACCCCCCCCCCCCCACATTCACTCACATATATACACACATCATAATTCATGCTACATCAAAGCAGTGATTACCACAGCTTCCTGGCTGTCTATTTCTGTTTATTTATGGTGCGTTACACATTTTAATGCTATTCTCATACAGCGGCTCAGCTGCCTCTGTTCTGTATTTGGGTGGGAAAAAAAACCCCAGACAACAAATGGCTGTAATGTACAGTATGTTGTCCCCTGGGAACAAAGGACAAATGAATGCTCAACACCTTTCAGGGAGCAGCAATTCAGAGTTATTAACAGCATGATTCCCCCTTCCTATGTCATTCTAGTTCATGGCTACACACTCGAGCTGGGGGTGGGAGGGGTGACATGGGGTAGGAAGAGAAGGGCCAGAGCTGCTCCCAAAGTGACCTTTTAAGCCGAGCTGGCTTCAGAGGAGTTCTTACATCATCCTCCATCTCTGTGGTCATGTCTAGCTCTGGGCTGCTTCAAGGCAGGGGATGGAAAAAGGAGGGCAAAGGTTTGACATTGGCCTGAGGAGAACCACCAAACCCACAACTTGTTTGAAACTGGGTTCAAGCTAATGGTAAGAGATCAGCTACTAAAAACGCTGCCCGCTGTGAGGGTGCAGCCTGTTCCCTCTTATCCCCCTCCTCATAAGGTAAGAACACAGGGACTTGACTTTATTAATTTATTTAAAGAAATGGCAGTCAGCTCAGGCCAAGTTGAGCATACAAGATTTATTTCTCCTTGCTGTCAACCTTACCATCATTCCCCCTTGAAGCCTGACTTCTCATTACCATTACTCTCCTTGCAAAATGCAAGTCATTTTGTTTATGCCATGGGAAAAATATATAATCTCCTTAAGTGCATCGACAGTATCAACATAAAACAAATAACACTGAACAGGCAGCAAAACCAGAAGCCATTGTGCCGGCAATCCCCGCTGTGAGTGACACACAGACCGCCGCTGTGCACCCCCTGCTGTACCCTGGTGTGTAGGAGTGACACTTCTAAAAGGCTCTTTTTACATCCCTTAATAATCCAGCCATCCTTGTGAGTGCACTGCTGGCACCGCGCTATCAGCAGAGCTTCTGCTGTAATAAACTGCTCTTTCATTCGCCCAGCGATAGCGCCCATGAAACATCCTGCAAGCTTACCCAGGGTCCCAAAGCCCTCGTTGCGCAGGGCAGGGGAAGCGCAGCTAAGCCCTCAGTGCTGTGCCAGGCTACCTTGGCCCTGAACAAGGAGAAAGAAAGAAATACAGTCTTTCACCTGTTGTATTCACAATTTTTCAATGGGAACCTCAGCTCAGACCAGAGGGGCGGGCAGTTTCTGAGAGGTCTCTGTCCACTGGAACGGAGGCAGAAACAACACAAGTAACAAACGCTCTTGATGGCTGCAAGCTTCAGGCACTGTTACATGGAGTCACATCTGAACCAGAAAACCAAGGGTGAAGGGCTCCCTGCCTCATGCCAGATTTCTTAGATCTCCCAGCCCCTCCTGACACCCTATTTGCAGAAGCTGTTGCAACACAAAAGGGTAGCGTGAAAGGGCTAAGCCTTGTGTCACTTATTTTTTCAAGCTACTACAGTGACATTTGTGTTCTTAATTTCACCGAGTCGCTGAACTTCATTAATTTATACATACCTAGGTAACTATTTTTATACATGCACACATATATATAGACACACACAATGGCAAGGATGGACTCTAAGCCAAATGTTGGCCTCATGCACAGATGAAAAAGGAAGCTCCACTCATGCGGGTAAGATTGCACTGGATTTACAGTGTAAGGAGTGTCAGCCAAAGTGTCTGGATGGTATAGTCTACATAAAGTTTCCCACATGCTCGCTGCTTTGTCCACATACTCCTGGCAGGGGCCTCACCAAGCCCCTTCCCATCCCCTCAAAGATTTGAAAGGCTTCCCAAAGGAAAGAAGGAGGAAAACCCTTGTGTGAAAGGTGGGTTCAGCACTAAGCAGGAGAACTAAAACAGAGCTCAAATGGGGCCCTGCTCAAAACAGAGCACAAAGGGGAAGTCACTATGTGGACTGGGAAGGGGTGGTTTTTGCCAAGTCTGAACTATTCCCTAAAGAGGTGAAATAAAACAGATACTGACAGCTCTGAGGGAGCAAACGCCGGAGGAGGCACCTGAGAAAAGCACGGCTGAGTCTCCCACCTGCCCTCAAGAGGGGCTCTGGTGCCGAATCAGGTTTGCGCTGGCCCCCGGCAGGTCTCAATTTCACAGGCTGGTTAATCCCAGACGGCATGTGCTGGCCGAGGCGGGACAGTAACACAATCCAGACGGAGGGATTTCGTAGGGAGAAAGAAATGCTCCTGCTATGTGGTAGCGTTCATAACTGGGGGTAATTTTTAGCCTCCAAGCTCAGTGCACACGGGCAGCGCAGAGAGGGATGCGGTAAGAGCTCCAAGGAAGCTGTTTGGGGCGGCCAGGCCAGTGCTGCGGGGCTTCAGCGACAAAATTAAAGGTCTTCAGGCTGTGTTTCGGTGAGGGACTATAACAGCTCAAAGGAGCTGGTAGTGCCTCTCGGCTCTGAACTGTAGTTGCAGCTGGCCATTTTCAGGGCTGACCATCAGCTTCATTTTTTTTCACTATTCGCTTTACTATCTGTGGCTGTAGTTCTCACATCACCAAAAAGTGCAGGACTGGGTATGCTGTTGCTGTGTTTTTGCAGCTGACCTGCTCCAACTCACCAGAGACATTAGAAGCATCTTAGGCAGCTCTTCTGTCATTCAAGGTTTTGCTGTCAATGCAAATCAAATAAAAAAATGTTCACTTTGTCCAACGACGCATTCAGCTTAAAGCTGAGGCACGTAAGAAATGTTTTTATTATTTTTGTCCTATGTTCATGAATCAAGGAAATAAAATTCTGATTACAGCACATGATTTGGGTCTCTTCATGGGGTAATTCAGACTAAACTGTTCAACCCAAAATGAAATGTACACTTCGTTCTCCAGGTGTTTAGTTCTCTTGTTGAACTTTGTTTCCTTTTAGTTTAGGTCACTTTTAAAACAAAAAATGCCACTTTGAAACAAAAGGTCAAAAAATGTCATTTGGAAAGTGTCAAAACAGAACATTTTTATGGGCTTTTTTGAGGCACTATTCCGTTAAAGACTGCTGAAACAAAAAGTTTCAAACTTTTTAAGATTTTCCCTTGTCCCTACTTTTTTGACAGAAACTCAATTTCAGGAGAATTACATCTCCTAAGAAAGTTTCTAATCCTAAATAGATTGTAAAACAAAAGGAAAGTAGAAGAACAAAATTAGAACATCAGCCCACTTTGCTCAGCTAAGCTGTGGTCTTTCTTGCCACATCAGTGAACCCCCTGAGAGCAAGGCATAGGGATTAGGTGTCCTTGACAGACACTGTTCTTTTTTGGAGAAAGGAGATAATTCTCAAGAAGAAACAGGGAACATGCAAGAGCTGAATTCGTGAGAACGGTCATATTGCTTTGCAGGGCAATCCAAAAATCAGCAGAAAAATGCTGCATCTAGAAATATTTCTGTCCTTTATCCCCATGACTGATTACACAGGCTTTGCAAACTGCCAATAGCTGTGTAGGCAGTGGCACTACTGTCACAGGAAAGGTGTTTCCATTTTCGCAGAGATTTGTTTGCTTTGTTGAGACCCTGCAGCATGATACTAGCAACCTTTCAAATCCAGACTTGCAGCGCTTCACCGTAAGTAGTGAAGTGATCTTGGAGTCCTGACTTGACTATCCATATTCCCCACCCTGTTCCTAAAATGTTTTGCTGTTTAGACCAGAAAAAAAAAAAACAAAAAACAAAAAGGTGTATGAACATTATCCTGTAGCTGAGTCCCTTCAGTGACTCCCAGTGAGGAAAATTTAGGATGAGGTAATGCTTGGTTTTCTGCTGTTGGGTCCTCCCTCCTCCCCCTGCTCTGTCCCTGCCTGACACACACCCCAGCAGTGATTAAATCAATGGGAATTAATCATACCCTGTGAAAGAAAAGTGGGCCTGTGGTTTCCCTTTCCTGTGTGATGGAACAATACAATCAACTTCAGAAATCATTTGTGATTGCTCTTGTCACAGGCTTTTCGCCAAATGAACCACTGCTACATGCAGATAAACCTGGAACCATTCCCTCGACTTCATCTTTCAGCTCCAAAGGTGCATGAGATGCGTTCCCTGTATGTGGCATGTATCACAAACAAACCCAGGGAAAAGTCACAGCGATTTCGTCTTAGACAATCACAAATTTCGTGCTGACCTGAAAACCTCAGTACAGACCCATGTTTCCCATAACTCAGGAAATTTCACAGCTTCGAGGGAGGGGAAAAGAGAAGATCCGGAACAGCAAGAAACCGTTTACAAAGTCTCCTGCAATGCAAAAATGTCAGCAATCCAAAAAAAATTCTCCTTTTCAGGCGGCACTGGCAGGGGGGCAGCCCCGCCTCCCTCTCCCCTTTTGGTCTGCCTGTTCCTGCACCAGAGTAAATAAATGCCGAGAGCTGGCCAGGAAGCAAATTCCTTTTGTCACTAAATTAAGCAAAAACCATTTTGAGGACTAAGCGCACGCTGCGAATGAAGACGCTCCTCGGCTCAGCAGCGCTCGCAGTGGGCTGGAGGAAGGGGCGAGGGAGCAGCTGGAGCTTTGCCCAACGCTCTCCCCGGCCCCACGCCGGGCAGGTGGCCACATGCCAGTCAGAAGTGCTGGCTTTGGAGGGGGCTTTCCCTGCACCCTCCCGCTTCAGCTCTGCGCAGGGACCGGTGGGGAGGCTGCGGTGGTAGGGTGGTAGGGCTGTGTTTCCACCCCTGGGGCAGTCAATTCCAGGTGCACTGGACACCCTTCCAAGTGAAAGCAACCTGCGGCCCGCACTCTGCTGCCAAAGGGATGGAGAAAAAATGCATTAGTGATATCAGTTGTGGCATACCACTCGGCCGCCTTTGACTCCAGCAAGATCGGCAGCCAGATCGCCAGGTCACCCCCCAGGATGCATAAAGCAGACTTGCTTCACCGCAAGGTGGGTGCCCTCTTCATGAGGCTGTGCCTGCCTGGCAGCGGGGCTTCGTTTTGTATTTACTCCCAGAGCCCTAAAGCATTACTACTGCAGTCACCGCAGCTGTGCATCTCATCATGGCATGATTAATTAATGAATTAATGTGGTGCTGCTAGCTACCTCTCTGCATTGAGTGGGGCGTACAATCATCTCGGGTGCATCTGAGGAGCTGAACCCCTTAGCGGCCTGCTATGGACTGACTGCAGGAGAAAGAGGTCCACGTCTATTTGCAACTCAACCAGCATACAGCTCTCACAGCTATCCTGACTGTAGCAATGTCTTTGTCCTGCGCTCTGGCTAACTTCTCGAGGATTCATTCTCAAGAAGAAGAGGAGGGAAAAACAGATTTTTTTTTATTTTTTTTTAAAAGAGATCCCAAGAGCAAATGCAGAAGCTGATAACAAAAAAGTTGAGTTACAATGGGATCCAAAAAGTATGTGTAAGTCAGACATTAAAGCCTTTATTTAAGAAAATTAATAAAGTTTTTATTAAATGAACAAGGCTGGAGTCCATTTTCTCCCTGGTGAGCACTAAGCAAAATTAAATACGTCATTCTTCTCCTCTTAATGTGATTGGTAGGTGTTAATTTTAAGGTTAATTCTTTGCCACTTGACACGTGGATTTCAGGAGGTTTACATAGTATAATCACAATTGGCATTTCACCATGTCGACAGGTTCCTCACAGAGGCTGTCCACAGAAATGTTCTCTGCCTTTCCTCAGAGGGACTTGGGGAAGAGCACGTCTTCTGGCTACAAAACATTAGTGCACAGACTACCAGGGCACACTCGTGCTATGCTGCCAATGTACTGCATGGTCTTCAACAAGTAATTTCATTTTAAAAAATTTGCAAAAAATTGCCACCAGGATGTGAGCCTCTCCTCAAAATTAGGTGTGTGTATATGGAGTGATGGGTTACCTTCAGACCTTGTCTTCCCAGCAGAAAGGCAGCCAAGTGGCAATCCGAAAGGTGTACATTGGGAAGAGAACGGCAAAGAGGCTGATCTTGTCCTTCTCTGTCATAGAATCATGGCACAGTTTAGGCTGGACGGGCCCTTGGAGGTCTCCAGTCCAGCCCCCTTCTCAAAGCATGGATGACTTTAAACTGAGAGCAGGTGGCTTAGGCCCGTCCGGTGGAGTTTTGGCTGTTTCCAAGGATGGAGAGTCCATAACCTTGCTGGGCACCTGCTTCAGTGCTGAACCACTCTCACAGTGATCCTCTTACCCTATACTCAGTCAGGATTTCACTTACTGTGACTTGATGCAAAGGCTGCAACGATCACCTTCCTCTGAAGTGGCAGCAGTCCCACAGAAAGGCAGCAAAGCCCCATGCTATGTTACTGTCTTCCCTGAACCACCTCCCTAGGTCAGGAGAGTGCTGGGACACCCACTGTGTCAAAGCATCATGTTTCTGCAGGACTGGACGGCCATATGTGGTAGGGAAGCCTGGTCCTTCAGAGAGCAGGTAGAGGAAGGAGAACAGTCCCATCCTCTCAGATCAGTCCTGAGAGAGCACTCAAAGGCTCCTCTCCAACAAGGGGCCCAGGACAGACAGACCCTACCCCAGGGTGTCACCAGCTTCCCCAGCCCTTGTGAAAATCCTTTGGGCTCCTTGGCTGGAAGTGTGTGGAAAACACAGCGTTATTTCATTTTCAAGGGGCTTAAATATTCTGCCTGCCGATGGCCTTTATCAGCCCCAGCTTTTTTTGTAGACCTGCCATCTAAAGTTATTGTTCACATACTGTAGCTAATTCCTTTTGATGAGTTTCACAGCAAATACAGCTTCTTGAATACTTGTTATGCCAACCCTGTGGATGCTGGTTTTGCACATAAGGAAAAAAAATGCATGGATGGATGGTACATCCATCTGTAGGTAAATTAAAAATGAGAGCTACTCGGCGACTGCTCTGGACGTGCGTAGGCATTTCTGTGCTGCGTTTGTTTTGGCTGGCAAAGCAGGAAGCTGTGAGCATCCATAAGGTTAAGAAAATGCACATGGACAGGGCATGATATTTTGAACAGTGTCTTGACCCAAACCTGTGATTAAACAAAAAGAAAATAGCATTTGAAAACCAAGTAAGGGATCACTAAGATATTCAGGGCCTTGGAGGGAGGAATCTGCTTTCACTTTTCCTGGCATTTTGCCTGTCAAATTATGAGCTTATTTGCGGTGCTAAATGCTTTGCTTGTCTCTCAAAAAAAAATGCAGGAACTGCTGGCTTTTTTTCCAATGGAAGGGAGGAGTAGTTAATGATCCCAAAGGTTAAGAAATTGGCACCACTGAGAGCCAGCACTCTTTTATTTATTCATCAGCTGGGCTCAGTGTGGGCTCCCAACGTGCAGGATTCCCCACTTGACTGCCTGCCTTCCCCAGAGACCTGTCTGCATTTGCCTGTGTGTGCACACAGGCTTCAACCGATGTATAAAGGAGGATTAGGTTTGCAGCCAGAGATATAATGGAGATATACTTGGACCAAAACTATAAGGTGGTACAGTTATAGGCAGGGGTCCCAAACCAAACATCTTTGCTGGGCCTTTTCTTTGTTTGAGCTAAACCAAACACTGAATTGCACTATACACCCAGAGGCTTCAGAGGCATTCATCTCTGGCAGAGGCTGTGTATTTGTATGTCTGGATCTCCCAGATGCATATAGAGGTGGCGTGTCCAGGGCCACTGAGCCCCAGCCCCATATCCCCTGGTATGTGAGCAACTAATCCCAGGGCGGTTGGCATGGGGGTGAGAGATGACTGCCTACGGTCCAGTCCCCCCTGTAGAGGACCTTGGGTCTTAAGGTCTTTAATGTTGTACTTTAAAGCACAATGTCATGCAGGCACATGGCTCAGAAAGGGCTGTGTGAAATCCAAACTCAGACACATCACCACTGAGCATTTTGCTGTCTGTGGAGCCAAGGGAGACCCCAGGGCACATGGAAAGGCTCTTTCCAGCTCATCCAGACCAGCCCTGATGCTCTTAAAAAAGCAAAGAGGAGTTCCCTTCTGCTGCACCTGTGCTGTCACTGCTTTGGCATGTGCAGGGGGCAGGTGGGAAAGATCAGAAGAAATGCAGCTACTTTGCCCTTTCTACCCTTCCTTTAACCTGCTGCTTCTGTTCATCACCAGAGTGGTCTCTCTGAAGTGTGGATGTGTGGCAGTGACCCTATGGAGGAGCACAACCTCAGCCTTCCAACCCGAAATGGAGGAGACCCTCTGGACCAGACCAACCTCTTATCTACAGTTTTGAGAAACTTTGTTAGAGGACAAGTGAGTGCATCAGCTTAGAAAATCCTGTCTCCTGAAAGCAGAAAGTACCGCCTGTTTTAGGCAATTGCTTAGGCAATAAGTGTAGTGAATTTTTCTCTACAGTGGTATTCAGAGAAATCAAGAATCAACCCTGCCCGACTTTCCATTCAAACTTCTCTCCAAGGAAGCATAGGAGGGGAAAAAAATGGAGGAAATTACAATAAACTTCATCCTAACAGTGTAAGCCATGCCCTTATCCTTCAGTTTGCCCCTTGCCTTTTCTCTCTGTTAAATTTAAAATATTAATCCTTCAAAGGAAAAAAGGAACTTTAGAAGGAGGTATAGAACAAACTTGTTAAAAATACAGGTGAAATTTCACTGCTTGTTTGTGGAACTGAGTATCAAAAAGTGTTCTGGCAGAGGAAGAAATGCATTTATTGAAGTATCACACTGTAGTAGCGCACGGAGGCCTCTAATGAGCATGTCGCAGTATGCTAAGTAGTCCTTATCTACATGGGAACTTGCGTTTCCTGACACCTTCTGAAATCTAAAGACACAGCGACAAAGCATAGTGGCTTCTCTTTTACCAGCAGGAAAAGTAACATGGTGAGAGATAGGCCTTATACCTCAAAGATTAGAGCCGAGCAACTTTAAAAAGTGTGTTTAGTGTGGCATACCCCTGTGCCACAGAGCTGGGATCCCAGTGCCCATCTCCTCGGGTGCAGGCCAGCACGTAATTAGATGTCAACTCACATGTCCTCTGGCGTGGATCACCCGTACACCATACACTGGGACGTGGAGTTTCCTATCTGAAAAGCCCCTAGCATTCAGTTTGTGCTAGATAAATAATAATGGCATTAATGGACTAAAATATTTACATAAAAGACTAACTGTTGTAACTTCTCCTTTGCATGATTCGAGCTAACAGCATCTTCTTTTCTCGAAGGGAGACCGCTTTGAAAGAATCAAGAACAGCTCTGCGAAAGTGGGAGGAAGGGACATTTATATAACAATAAGACTTTTCCCCCTTAATTTTCTCAGTTGGCTGCACAGTCTTCTCCTGTCTTTTGATGAGATCTCTTAATAAAAACATTAAAAGGACGAGCATAGGCAGCTCCATTTCCAGTAATAGGATGGGTATGAGGCCAATGAGAAAACTTCATTTCATAAAACCTCCCTGCTGAAATCTACCCTACCTCAGCGTTTATCAGCTTCTCTGCTTTATTGTCTAGTTAAAATGGAAATAGCTCAGCTTCAGCTCTTACTCATCAAGCCATGTGGATGACAATGTCAACTGACACCAGTTTTCATAAGCTACAAAAGCTGCCCTGGGGTAAGCAGCAGTGAGACCAATCAGATTTCGTGATTAATATTTCCTGCTTCAGAAAAGATAAAGACACGCTTGCAGTTGAAATTAGGCTTCACTGGCAAAGATGACTTGAGAAAATAGCTGGACAAACACCAGGTTTCTGAATGAAGGACCACAATTCTCGGTTTGTAAGTGGCATTTCCCAGTGCAGAAATGAAGTTTTCTGGTTGTGTTACACAGACAGGCAAGCATTAAAAAATAGAAAAAGGACTTGCCTCCCGTTACTCTGTGGCCAAATCTATTTCCTGAGCCATTTAAAAAAAGAGGCAGGCCTGCCCTGGGTGCTTGCACAGCAATCGTTTGCACCAGCTCCAGCAAAGAATGTTCCTCTCTCTTTTCATCTTGGATGTGTTCTTTAGGATTCCTGCAGCGTTCTCAGTGTGGATCTGAGAAATATCACACTCTCTTATCCTGTTTTTTTATTCCTTTCACCCACCAGCAGCTTTCATTTTGCTTTGCTTGCCTGGCCACCTGTAAGAAATGCTTACAGTCTTTCAAACTGGCTCACAGAGTTTGACTGTGAAGGTGTTACATGTGCTAAACCAATGCACCATCAAAATGGACCAATCCGGTTAATGAACAGGCAAACTCCAAATGTTAGGTTCATGCCAGTGATTTTGGTATGCTGATGCTGGGTATCACAGAGACTTGCATCAGGTTTGCTGTCTCTTCTTCAGTTGTATTTTAGAATATTTACTCTCTAAAGATGTAAAAAGAGACGTAGAATGGCCTTTTCTTCTCCCTCAACATCATCTTGTTACAGAGATCCTAGCTGAGAACTGGCATAGGGATGAAACACCCCTTTATACACGTACACAGCTCTCTTATAGCTTTCACAACACTTGCCTTTCCTCAGCTTTTGCATGAGGAAGAGAGTGAGGAGGAATGCTCTGGCCCTCAGTGTCAGATGTGACCGCTAATTTCTCCTGCTATTTTGGGTTTGTCAGAGACCTCTCTTGAGCCAGATGCAAAAAAGCCTAGGTAGCCATTTCTGTCCAGTGGAAGAACTGTTCCAGCAAAGTTACAGTCTGTGGTTTCATGCTGTCCTCATGACACAAATGGGTGGAAAGTCGTTGGATTTTCTCACACAGGAGCTTCATAGCAAGTCAAACCTGCACTATGAATATGGAGCATTTCTTACCTCGCTACTTCCAGGACAGAGGCTGTCAGAAGAGCAGAGCGCTGTGTGAGCAAGCTGTGTGCTGTTAGCTATTTGTTCTTCACCAAGTTTTGGTTCCCAAGGTAGCTCTGAGCAGCTCTAGGGCTGTAGTACACACTTACCAGGAGCTAACCTGGTCCTTGACAGGATGCTGAGGCTTTCTGAGCCAGAACTTTCTAATAAAAAAAGGAAGCTAAGTCCAACAGGAGAGGCTTGGAGACAAAGAAGCCTTTGAAGGGGGAGTGAACAAGAACAAGGGAGACACAGCCCAGGTGGCAGAAGAGAAGAAAGAATCCCACTAAATAATGAAAACTCAGGGAGTGCGACAGGTCTGCCAGAACAGAAGGAAAGAAAGACCAGGCTTAGAAACAGAAAAAAGGGCAGTCACTAAAATCAGAGGACAAAGCATTAGGAGCCAAAAGGGGCTGAGTAGGGCACTAAGATCAAAGAGACTGCTTTATGGAAGTTGAAAGCACAAGTAAAACATAAAAGCCATGGCGAGGCTCCATCCCAGGTAACTCCACAGCTGAGGTTTTGAGTTTTCACAACACAGGGTATAAAATGTTTGGCCTGGTCATCTAAAAAGGAAAAAAAAAATCTCAATCACTGTCTTCCAGAAGAAATCCTGCCTATCAGTTTGAAATACAGGAGTGCTACTGTATTTTTTTAATCCTTTCTGGTTTTGGTTGTTGGTTTTTTTTTTTTCCTGACATCCTATCGTGCCCAAATGTGATGGTGATTCCTCAGTTTTGCACATTTAAGTGGGTAGATAGCCCAATGGAGTGAGAGAATGAAATCATATTCTATCTAGTTGAGGCATACAGTTGCTTGGAGTATTTACAGTGCTCTGAGAGGGAGGAGATGGTTAGAGGGTGATTACATCATGCAGACACATGCAGAAAAACAATATATTAAGGGACAAATTTTAAGTCCACGTCACAGGTCCTGGCTTTCAAAACAGCTTGGTCTTCATTTGGACATGTGAAAAAGCAGTCAGGTTTCTTACATGCATGAAAAATTTCTCTCGAGAATGACATGAAATACTCGTTTGGGGGTGGCAAAGGTTTACGGTGAATCCTGAAGGTCACTGTAAATTAGAAAGCTGGATTCCTTTTCTCTCCATTGTATGCTCTTAGTCTCTCTAATTTATACTCCCTCCCCCCAAAGGATTAGCAAATAAATTCATTTTATTTAAATGGGTTGTCAAAATACAACACAGTCAGCTTCAGCTCACGTGGTTTCAGCTCAAGAGCAGAAGCGGTCCATGCTGAGAGGGCTCTGAAAGTCGCACTACCAGCAGATCAGAGCTTTCCGTCAGGGCCACCCGGGTAGCTTTGATGACTTTACAGGCAGTTCACAGTTAATAAATGTCTTTTGTAAAATGGCTTTCCCGCATCCCTCCTCTCCCCTCTGCCTGCTACCTGCTCTGCCATCTGATGCCTGACTCTGCTTTCACAGTTCATCTGGATTAGGGGAAAAGGGAGTATTTGGGGAGGGGGGGATGTATGTGCGCCCATGTGCGTGCGCACACAATGCACAGCTTGTGAGCCTCCACCCTCTGAAAGCAGCTTTTCATTCTTGTCAAGACAAACCCACAGCGAAGTTCAGAAGTCACTGCTGTTAGACAGGAAAAGGGCCAGTTCAAATCTGTCACTCCATCAGAGCTTGGTATTCCCCTCTAGTAAAGGTCACTTGGAGAGAAGATATGAAAGCGATTCAATACTTGAACTTACCCAAAAAGCCAAGTAACTTATTTACTATGCAGTGACCCTGTAGTGACCTCATCCACAACATATGCAGCGCCCACTGGCATCAGTTGGTGTCCTGAGTACACATCAAGAAAACAGTATTGCTGTGATAGGGGAATATATCGAATACATCTTTGCGGTTTAGTTTTACAAAACCTGTATGCATCTTTCAATCACTTTTTGTAAACATTAATAAAGTATTGAGTGGAACTTTGAAAGATGTGCTTTTATTTTCATCCAGGCATTTCTAATGCTATTTCACAAGGCACAGCGAGCAAGACACGTACAGCAAAGACATAGAAGAGTTGTTCAAGCAGTGCCATCTTTTACCTTGAACAGGAACGTTCACAGCAATGCTCTGAAATAAATTCCACTCTGAGTGATCATTTGCTTAAAAGTGAGGAATAAGCAATATCTTTTTTTCTTTTCCAAAACATTGGAGGCCAAAGGGATAATTTAGAACTATTCTTGCACTGAACTTGATTTCATTAGTTCTCAGGAAAGCAACTAGTTCAGAAGGTAAAGAAGAAAATTGATGATCCACATCTTTCCAAGACACGCCGTGGTTATTGGTGTTGCAGGACTGCTGTATGAATCACTGTTTTGTGTCACCACTTATACACAGCTGTGCTGTCACTGTGCAGAATTTTTCTGAGCATCAACATCCAAATCCGGATTAAAAGGGAAATGCAAACAAATTCATCTACTTCCCTCATGATTCACCCACTTCCTTGTCACCATTATGCCTGCAGTGCGAAGAAGGGAGAGAGAAGGGACAGAGAAGAAGGAGAGCGAAAAATAAAAATAATCCCAAAATATGAAAAGCTGAGGCTGTTTCACAGATAGAAAACAATCATAAGGTCTTGCTTGACTCTGGGGTTTCTAATGCAATTTTTAAAAAAAATTACATTCCCCAGTTTCCCCTAAACTAAGTTTATATTTCTAGTAGAAAATGGCCAGACTGCCTGCCTGATATAAAAAGCTATTTTCCTTCTTTTCCCCCTTTTCCCCACCTCCCCCTCGTCAATTGACAGCACTTGCCTCCGGTGCCTCAACAGTAGCTATGACTGTGTCTTAATGAAAAAAGATGTATAAAATATTACCATAACCTCAGAGGCATGAGTAAAGCCCTTATTAGAATTCGGGACCTACAGCTGGAAGGGGGGCTCGGGCGGCAGATAAAGTTAAGTATTGTTAGCTCACAAGTGGCTCAGACTTCCTGGCAACTGCAGTGAATTACTCAGCCCTTTATGCAGGGTTTCAGAAACAGTTCACTGTTTCACAACAAAAAAGGCATTCAGGCCGGGAAAGATGGTCTCCCAGGGCTCCAGAAAGCTAGCTTTAAGACAGTGAATGGACACTGGAGCCTCCTAAGTGAATGACCACTGTGGGAAAGGGTGGTGATGTCAGCCTGAATGCATTTCCAATGGTTTTGTCCCACTTTTCATTGCTTTTGCGCTCTCCCTCGCTCTCTTTCTCTGCCTCAAGCTGTCCCCTTCCTGTTCTTTTCAGGTCATTATTTTAAAAGTTTAGCGCTTGCATCCACACGGAGGGGAGGGCCTACTGCGGCATTGCTGCCATGGCAATGCTTCTCTGCACTTTTGTTTGCATATAAAAAATATTGGTGGGTATGCGGGCTGAGGGAGCTGAAAAGAAGATGAAAAAGTGAGAGGTGGAGGGACAGGAGAAGAAGGAGAGTCAGTGTCCTGCGGCTTGGAGCTGGGGCTACGAGACTGGCGGGGGAAAGGAAAATGGGGGGCACACGGAGGGGAACTGATGAAAGCAGCAGGGATTTGGGGTCCTTTGAAAAACAAATTTGTAATCCTTCACACTGCACATGTTTGAAAGGATCGGCACTTTTGAAGGCCTAGAGAAGAATCGGAATAATGTTCTTAGCTAAGCCCTCGGAAAGAACAGAGCCGTGCTTTGGAAAACATACCCAATTACATAAGTTTATCAAAAGCTTTCAAAGGCCCCTCTGTCCTCGACCAAAAGGGAAAAAAAAATAGCAGAGGGGTAAAAGAGGGAGAAGTGCATTTACCCGCAGTAGCAGGCAAACAGCAGCTAAACTGACGTACTCCAAACCGGTGTGGCCCATCATCCCAGGTCTCCCCATGTCAGCAACATGCAGGCTTCAGGCATCAAGCCCTGGAAAGCATCTTTGCAAAAACCAGCTGGACGTGTAACTAAGAAGGGAATATGGAGGGAGGTGCTCAATACACACTCGCTCCTTGTAAATACAGCCATGACTCCCCTGGCTGGCAAGGCCACCTGGTTTGCTTCCTGCTTTCCATGAAATACTTGCTATTCATATGGATAAATGTATGCAGGCTTGGCTAAGCCTGTCCTGAGGCAAAATTATAGGATAACAGCATTGCACAGAGAGCGAGCATTACAGCTTAGCCCACACTAAGTTCCCAGCGTGCTGGGGTTTTTGACGCTGTGTCTAAGAATGCAGATGTACGTGCTGCACACAAGTGTCTTAGCAGCAATCCCCTCGCGGGGGCTTTCCTGCCTTCTGTGTGAGCTGCAACCCTGTTTTGTCGAGACTATCTTTACAGGCAATAAAGTAGCTTTTTCCAGTGGATAATTAACACAAATTCACAATCCTGTTGCAAAAATACCAGCAGAGACCAAGACAGCCTTATTGTGCCGTAAAATAGGTGAGGAAAGACTGCTGGCTTCACCTAAACTGTCTTTATATTGGCGCTTTCTGTTAACTCCCGAGACAGGCAATATGCTTGTGCAGCCAGTGGTAAAAGCACCGCACAGGCAATGTGCTTTAATTTTGCTGTAAGGTAAATTCACTAAGATCAGCCCTGTACTCCATGTGAGTCTGACTTCAGTGACTTTTGCTCTGGTAAAACTTAAGAACCTTGTATTCACTGTGTTTTTATTGTCGAATAACTCTTGCATACGATAAGAGACACAGCTTTTTATGCTTAAAAATGAAAGGCCTGTGGATACGTCATACTAAACACAGGCTCGCTGTGTCCAAACCTGATTTAGCAGTGAGGCACTTTCACCATGTTAGTTGTTGTCTGGATAAAACAAACCAAGACAAACCAAACCTTTATGCCAGAACTTAAGAGGACAAACACAAACCCTTCCTTCTTCAAAACTATTGACACTCACTGAACCACCTGCAGCCAGCCTTTCAGTATGAAACTGACTTTTTGACCTGGTGAGGAGACCTATGCTCCTGAGCTTCTGAGGTGCTTCAGAAAGTTTCTGTCATAAAGGTGATCTACTAAGGGTATTTCTAATCAGTCTTATGAGATAAAGCAAGGGGACATTTACTTCCTTGAGGCAGTTTTTCCCCTCCTCGTTCTTTTCCTTAAAAAAACTGGCAATACCATCTCTTGTTCTGTTTGGCTTTAGCAGGGGACCTCAGGTCTTGTCCATGCAGTAAAATCCAAAGACCAAGGAAAGCATATGAGGCTGTGGCTTCATGGCTGGTTTAGGCCAATCTGAGATTAAGCTGCCACATTCAGCCCTGGACACATGTTGTGCCTTTGCTTGCAGAGGGCAAGCCTATGTTTTCTGATGGCAGGACAACCTCCAGTGAACTTACGCTGATTGTGAAACCCTCTCTTAGCCATCTTTTGGTTCCTGGGCTAGTGCAGGTTGTGTGAATAACATTAATATGAATGTTCCAGTTCATTCTAAATTGATTCACTGGCTTCAATAAACTTACACAGTGCCAATAGGACAGTTCCTTTACACAGACTTCAGCCAAAATAAAAAAAGCAGGACTTAGAATTGATATGGGTGTTTCAGTGTCATCAATCATGTAGACATGGCCACTGAGAATGTATGTGGTCCCTGTGTCTCTACAACTGCAGGGACTGAGGTGGTAACTCCTTGACACTGGTGCCATTTACCTAAATTGTTAATCCACTGAACATAAATAGGTATTAAGAAAAATACCAGAATTTTAAACTGCTTGCCTGAGGTGTTTTCTCTCTTCGGCTTCCCTCCAATTGGGTCTTCTGACTTCACCATTCCATTAGTTCTTTTGTTGCCCACAGTAGGCTTGAACGACCAATAGAAAAAGGACTTGTCATTGTAAAGAACTGAAAAATGAAAATACTTCTCAGGTTTTCTTTATATACTGCAAAATACCCCAAAAGGGCACAACTCTATTTTCCCGGTCACCTCGTAATTTCCATCCATTCTGGTTTTAAGTAAGCCTAATCAGTCAGGTGCTCACAAGTGTTGTAGAGCCCCAAAGGCCCCAGCGCGAGGCCCTTCTACACCATCCAGCGCCGGGTGATGCAAGCAGAGACCATGTGGGAAGGGGTGCTCTTTCTTGGGTAGAAATGGCTGTGAGTTGAAGCCATCCAGGAAAGACCCCTGACAAAAAGACATTGTTTCTACAAACCCCTACAGAAAAACATTTTGCTGTGTTTAGAAGGCTTTTGTCTGCTTGAATAGCCTTGGGCCTCCACATAACTACTGTGATGTGCCAACAATTCCCCACCACAACACTTAGAAGAACATCTCCTCTGAAGTTGCATGGTCTCATCCACAGCAGACGTACTGCTGGACCTCATGGGCTCCAGTGGACTGGGTGTGCCAGGGGACAGAGGCCAGCAGGAGGGCCTTGCCTGCAGGGGCAGGTAACCATAGGCATCTTAAGTGCAACCCTCATGAGATGCTGTGGGCATTCAAGCAGTTGTGAAGATAAATGTGTGACTAAGTAGAGGCAAACATTTTGAAAATTTGAATTACAACAAAAATTTTTTAAGAACTTTACTGCTATGTGAAGTTTCATGTTTTTGGTTTTGGTTTTGGTTTTGGTTTTATCCTGATTATAGATGTGGAACTGTTGCAAAAACTGTTGCAAAAGCCTGCAGGACAGAAAGTCCTGTCTTCTGTCAGCTCTGCTTGAAGGTTGTCTAAAGGTTGGACTGTCTTGTCTAGCACCAGGCTCTTAGTAAGCAACCAGCATCACTGTTTTGTTTCATTTATCACAGAAAAGCTCATACCATTAGGAAGTTCCAGCCATTTAAGATATTGCTCTACAAAAGAAGGGATGTATCAGCTAAATTTGAACCAGCTCAATGAAATAGCCCCCGAAGTTTAAGTTGGAAAAAAATCATAGGAAATAAACACCTATGAAGGCAGAAGGCCAAAACAAGATTTAAAAGGCTTTTGAACTCTATCCAGACAAGATCAGGGGAAATTAAAATGATTTCCTAAAAGCTGGTTCCTGGCAAGTATATTTTAAAGTAGTCTCTCCTGAAACCTTTCCTTCTGTGCTTCAATCTTGCACAGTTTTGCTGTGAATATGGTTAAGGAGATTCTTGAAAGAAAATCTTTAGGAATATAATCTACCTTCTTTCCTTACATAATATTCCTATCACCTTGTATCTAAGTACTTCACAGACGCTGAGAAGTTTATCCTGTCTCCCTCCCTCCCTTTGCCCTCCGTGAGCTGAGGAAGTAGGCTTTCCCAATTTTCCAGCAGGAGATGTGAAGATCTCACTGTCGCAAAGACTAGGTCTCTGTTGTCTGCAGCCACCTTCACTAACAGAGGGCTTTCCTCCTCTCTCCTTCCTTCCTGGCTTTGGCTGTGGAGGAAAAGCTGGGCTTCTCCTCTAAGCCCTTTCTCCTTCCCTTTCCCATTCTTCATCCTCTGCAGAGCACAGTAGATGATATTTCTTTTCCCCTCTGTCCATGTTACCATCTTATCCTTCCAACTCCTCTCTATCAGCCTTCCCCTCTAATTTTAGCTCTGGTTTCTTTTGCTTCTTTTCATCACAATTTTTCATCTGAGACTCCAGCCTCAATATTGAGAACCTTCTTGATTTGTAGCTTCATGTGTTGTTTCCTTGTGTTTTGATTACACTCATAGTTCCTTCGTAACTTTTCCCGCCTATGAAAAGGATCGCGCACTTTGCTTCCTCTTAGCCAAACAGCACGCAGCCAAACACTCTGATGCTTGCCCTTTCTTACAGCCCATTGATCTTAATGGTTTGTCTGCTTCTCCCGCTCTCCCCATTGCCTTCATTTTCCTTTCTTCCACTGACATGGTCCTTTGCACAAGAGCAGGAGCAGTGCAAGTGTGGACAAAATGGAGACCAATGTGTCCAAGATCCACTGGTAAATGTCATTTCCACATTGCCTAGCAAGGTCTTCCTCAAATACTTAATGCGACTGGCACAACTGGGAGAGATTTTATGAGTAGTAGCAAAAGAGGTTTCAATGTGCTAAGCAGCATACTGGGACCAAAGGAAAGGAGGGAAGGAAGAGAGCCTGGCCATTTTGCTACCTTTACTTTCCCAAATTTAATTTCTAACTCCATACCTGGTCTTGCCAAGTCCTTTCTAAAGAAAATTATCAATGTATAGTTTGAATTACTTCTTCCTCTTTATTGGCCTTCTCCTCCATCTTCCTCACCCATAATTCTTTTCTCTCATTTCATCTGCAAACTTTTCTTACCTGCTTTCCTTCTCTGACCACACCATCTGCCCCAGATGCTTCATTTAATGACATGAACTCTTACATGATCTCCCTATAACTTACTCTTCAGCATCTTAGTCTCCTCTGGATCTTCTCTCACAGTAAGTCTTATCTTGGGGGGGGGGGGAATAAATAAATCTTGATGCTGCTTCTCCAATACGCCCCACCATTCTCCTCCTTTACACCTTCAGCTTGATTGAATATGCTGTTTGTAA
Source organism: Scopus umbretta (assembly GCA_013400535.1). Lineage (NCBI taxonomy): Eukaryota > Metazoa > Chordata > Aves > Pelecaniformes > Scopidae > Scopus > Scopus umbretta. Next base: position 10,686 of record VZTL01024372.1, on the reverse strand, counting down.
TCATACCTGAAGGCCTTTCCTCCATTTTTACCCTAGACTCTTTCTGATACCTCTTCTAGCAGTCACAGAAAAAAAATTAAGGACCTTAGTGATCTCATCGTTGTCAAAGATTTCACCCTTCTCGATCTCGGGTGACTTCAACATAGCTAAAGTCTTCATCTCCCTCGGCTTTTAGGTCTCTCATCTCCTCAGTCTTCCCCTTTTGCTCTAGCAACTTCTCATTTTTAAGAAACTTCAAATCTCTGAGATTCTGCCTCGGATCACTTTCTTTGCTCCCTCTTCAAAATGTATTTGGGTAATCCCAGCCACATCCATTTTTATGGTATTTTATGCTGATTTTCAAAACAGTCAGAGATGCAGATTTTTTTACTGTTACTATTATTACCACCATTGATGCTGCTGTGTTGGTGCTTAAATGTGAGTTGAACTTTTTCAATAATCCACATTCAGATTGCTTGTCTGTAGTCATGCAAGAAGGATATAAGAGAACTAAAAAAGAACTAGTATTTCTGATTTCTCTTATTGTTTTCATTCCTCTTCAAACCATTGTCCACACAGACAATACTCTAGATACACAGAATTCCTTCATTAACTCCAAAATCTAGTTTATGGCTCTGCTTTCAGTATGCCTGGTTTTCTTCCTTGTATATGTCTTGCTTTCTGGAAATACCTCATTCCCTGTACAAATATCTCACTACCAGGTTAAGGTCTTGCTCCTCTTTGATCTTTCCATGGCAGTAGGAGTACTTCTCAAATGCTTGGCAGTTAATAGCTGATCATTGATTTAAGTGGGAAGTGAGAAACCTGAATATTTTATCGGATCTGGGCCACGGTCGCCCCCTTAGGGAGCTTTTATCCACATAAACTCAGAGTGTCTGCCTAGCATGCAAAAAGTATCTGGCCCTGCTTGAGAGATCTACAATACAAGTACTGACAGACAATATCTAGTTTCACATTATATGAATAGACAGGGAGAAGCCAGGTCAATTCTGTTCTCTCAAAGAGTTTTTCTTCATCTTTGGAGCAGAGCAAACACCAGACTTCCTCCCTTGCCCCAGGGTGTCGCAGAGTGATGCAGTCCCTCTGGCTCTGGAAATACCCTAAACAGTTACCACTGTCACTCCATGGAGCAGCCTCCCATGGCCCTTACTTTGCAGGTCCCGCTCATGCCGAGGCCAGGGTGTGCAGACAAGAGCAGCCAGGGGCGTACTTCTCAGGTGCACTGGAGCTGGGTCATTAGAAACCCTGACAACACTAAATTCATCTGGAAATAAAGCATCTCCAGCAGTAAAAACTACCATTTGCACACTGGGTGAGAGGCTGGAAGATGAGGTTTAACTCTGCACTTTGCTGGAGAGTGCCCTGACCACCAGGCTTTAGCCTCGCTTCAACCATGTGGGTAGGAGAGGAGCACTGCCCATCCTTGGCCAATCTCAAGTTGTGTCACTGTGCAGAAAGTGATTTATATTGCTTAAAACTTAAAGCCTTACTCACAAGTAAGATCTATGAAAAGAACAGGCAAGAAGGATCTTGACTTGGTAGCCTGCTGAAAGTGTGGGGATTAAGGGAAAGGAAATTATTGTTTACCATGTAATGGCCTAAGGAGAAAAGCCCAAGCTGAACCATAGCAGGTCTTTCAGTCCTTCAGGAGGGCATGAAGTCATCAAAGCATGGGTCCAATAGCTACTTTTGGTTGGAAGAGCCAGGTTTCAAGGGCTTTTCTGCGTGGGGAAGCTTGTTGTACAGAAGGCAACTTACAGCACCCAGGGGACCCAATGCTCACTTCCGTTGTGAACACTCACTGTAAGCTAAAAGAGAATTTGAGAAGGGCAGCTTACACTAATTTGATGTCGAAGCAAGCTACCAAGCACATGGTACAATTTCTGTGCAGGTCTGCATTACACAATGCAGAGCAGTGAAGGGACACCCAAGACAGTAGCAGGACTGGAGTGGCCAATCTGAAGTTGTTGCAAAAAAAAAAGTTCCAGTAGACATGCTGTAAAGGTGGAAACTGCATGGACAAAACCTCATGAAGAATCAATTAATACAAAGCAAGCAACAGTATTTCAGCTGCTGGCTGCTTTGGTTCTTTCTCTGTTGGTTGGTTTTTTTTTTACTTTACAGATAGAGACATCTTTCATAAAATCCCTTCTCACAACATACATCAGATTTCTGGCCTCCTATTAATATGGTTAATTCTGGCAGGATGTCAACAGGATTCTAAGGGTAATAATTTTACATAAACCCAGAAAGAGCAATCCAAAGTGTTAATGTAATATTTGTGATACCATTTATTTTGAGATTACCATAACATTTCACCAAACCTAGTTTTATATTTTCCACTTTTTCCCTTTTTTTAATCTTTTATATCTTACTGTTATTTTGTCAGTTTTATCACTGCTTTATTGTATAATAGACACATTTTATATTTCAATTTGTACCAACATTCAACATTATTTATTTCTTATATTCCTTTGCGGGTTTCTTTTATGAAAGTAATAAAAAGTTTAAACATTAGAGAATATCAGGCAAACCATTCCTCCTTGTTTCAGTGCTGAGAGTGGATTTTTGCAGGGGTCAACGCATTAGCAGCATCCAGAGACAGCGTTCAGTCTCATTTTCTAGTGTTGGAATTGCTGTAATTCTAGGTCATGTGAAGAAGCTTTACTGAGGACTTGGAATCACCAGGAGTTGAGGTTTCAAATGTGTGTGTTTTCAGTTACACACTTTAAGACTTACTTAGGTGCCTGTCTTAGTTAGTTTGGTCTCTGGAGCATCAGAACTGCAAATGAAGCCAGTAAGAGCTTTTGATGGCCAGCACCTCTGAAATTCGTGCATTGTTTAGGCTTCAAGTGCCAGTTTGGACTCTAATAGAAAATGAAGCTTAGAAACAAAACCTACTTACTCCTGTGACAGCACTATATTTATCCTCAAGGCATCTTCCCAGAGAAGGATCCAGAGGTCATAAAAAGTAGTTCCATGGGGGTGGATCAGGTCCTAAACTCCCTTTACATATACAGATGAGAAACCACTTTATTCCACTATTCTATTTTTAAAAAATGGAGATTATTTCTTCATCTCAGAGAGTACATTCACCCTTCCATTTCTCTCCATGTCCTTTTTACTGCTGCAAAAATCAACGAGAAGGAGCAGGAGAAGTAGAGGCTGGAAAGAATCTATCCTGAGAGGGGGACAGAAGGGTGTGAGGGAAGATCAGGCAGGTATGTCTTGTTTACTCTCTGGCATACTAAAAAGCTGCAAATTCAAGAAAACACACAGAAAAAAAATCTCTGGGAAAAAAATTACCAATAAATTACCTCAGAAAGTAAATTTGGATCTGTTTTCAATAACTATGGACCATGAAATATCAGATGGCTGGGACCTTCTTGGGTGTTGCAAGGAGGTTAAACATCTGCATTCTACACAGCAATTCACTCTACCAACTATCTTTGACTGCCAAACCCTGTTAGTAGAGTGAAAAAGCCATGGCACTTAAATGTTCATAGTAACCTTTTCAAACAGTAAAAATAAATAAATAAATGTGGGAAAGAATAGATGGATGGCTAGATAGACAGGTGAATGTCTCTTGTCTGTAGAATTAATTATGGATTTGCAAAAAGAAGCAGGTACAGGTGACTTCATACTCTTCAAGCCAGCCTGCCTGATGGAGAAAACATTTTCTCTTTTCTACTTATTAAAAAAAAAGCCCAAACCAATCAACTAACATAACAAAAAACCCCCACTTTTATTTGTTACTTACCCACTTTTATTTATTACTTACCCACTTTTATTTATTACTTAAGGAACACACAAAACCAACTTCTGCTTAAAGGCAAGCCAAGTGCAAAGCAATGTGTATAATATGAAGAAAAAAAAATGCAGCTCTCTTTGTGTTAATATAATTAATGTTCCCTATTAACTAGGACAGTAATGTAGTCAGGCAAAATATGAGGCAGAATCTATTATAAAACAAACAACAACTTGTGGAAAAGGGCCACAGGTGAGAGGAGAAAACAATATCCAAACAGTGAATATAATGTTGTATGCCCAAATTTACATTTTACAGCATCAGAAAAACTGTCACAGTTAGTGTGAAAAGCCCGAGGAAGGCAATGACAGCAAGATGGCATGCGACCCTCAGGAGTCCCATACTAGGGTTTGCATTTTAATGCCTCAGAACACACACTTGCTTGAGACCCAAAGAATCCATGCACTGGGAAGGGAGTTCTATATGATGAAAGACAAGTAGACCAGTGATAGTCTATTAAGAAGTGCTAGGAGCAGAAACGCATTTAGTGGAGATTTGGAAAAAGGCTCCAGTTTAAATCCTTCAGACTCAATGGAGTAGAGAAACAGTCCCTTGGCTGGTGGCAGCAAAGCAGTGGTGATGTTGAGAAAGTCAAGTAGTCATTCATCACTGTGGCATGGGAGAAGTTGCATAAAGGATCTGAAAAGCCCTCCAAAGCACCCTGAACCCAGGCAGTAATTATGTCAAGCGTTTGACCCACTGAAACCACTATTAACTTCTAACAGAGGCACAGTTGTACAGCCAAACATTCACAAGTTTAGTCATGTTTAAACAGCTTCCAGTAAAGATGACACAGGCCTATTAGAGGAATTTGCACATTCCCTCTGGAATTGATGGGATTCTTTCAAGTATTTATCTTCAGCCTTGGCTGCTAACTTCTTCTTTACAGTTCTTATCCCTTATTTTCCCTGGGAACCTAATAAATGAAATATTGTCCCCACAGATTTATTCTTTCCTATTTGAGGAAATTTGGTTTGGGGAGGAAGGGCTGGCCTATGCTACAAATTTCCTAAATTGTTAGTTTAAATATGTATATTTAAAAACTTGGCCATGAGCCTTAGCTTGGGGTAGAAAGGAAACACTCTGTTCTATTTTCCTTTTCAGGCACATCAAGGAAAAGATAGTAAATGTCATACAAAATGCACCACTAATACCAAAGATTTTTCCAATACCCTGAAATTCCCATATCTCCATGTCTGTGTTTTCCCCTCTTTAATGCTGACACATAACCTTCTCTTTTCTCCAGCATTTCTTTGTGTGACTCCATATATACACTCAATGGATACTGGGAGAATAAATTTGTCCTTCCACACACAGGAACCAATCCCGGCAGGCCAGGCTCCTCTCTGTCTCTGAGACTGCCTAATGCCACTAAAATGAATAGAGTTATCCTCGTTTGCAGCAATGGGAGGCAATGTCAGGTCCTTCCCTTCCTTGGCAGTCTGCAGCTCTGGCTCAAAGCCATGAATGAAATGGCTTATCCTACGTGCAGTGAACTAACATTGCTGCTGGACTACTGAGTGGTGGGACCAGCTGGAACCCAGACAGGCTGGAAAGAGAGAATGCAACAGGAGGGACCCCCTCTCACACACACGCACCCCCATGCACAGGCACAAAGGAGTGACAAAGGCATTGTTGTCAATCTGTTGATCTTAATTCTTAAGAACCGTAACCACTGAAATGCACCATTTATAAATCAAAAAGAGGTCATAAGGACTATTAAAAGGTAATTTTTTGAAATCATTGCTCTATCATTCCAGAATAACTTCACTGTATTTAACTGAAAACAGTGGAATTACCCTAGCATAAAATAGAAGTAATCTGCTGGTGAATCAAGTTTTTCAGGAGTAAAACAAAAAAACAGAGGTGTAGGAGACATCACATACCCAACATAACAGGAGTGAACCAGGGACAGAAAGAAACACAGTCCTTGTAATTTTCTGGGTGAAGGCACAGTGATAACCATTAGGTGGACAGCTGTTTGTCCTGCTCCACTTCATATTCTGGTATTGTATAGCAAAATGAAAGTAAATTAGTCACTAACTGTGTTCCCAGAATTTTCTGAAGTAAGTTTTGTTTATAACCTTTACCTGACATCAGAAAACTTCTAAGGTGTTTCAAACAAAGTTTGAAGTAGGCAGAATGGGTTTGCTTCTTCCCCTTCTCAGGCCTCAGTGCTCTGCTTTTTGGCAGCATCTTTTTATTTTCTTGTAGGATCCAAGCAATGCTACTCACAAAAGCGTACTAGAAGTTAGCACCCCTATGTATATTTCAAAGAAACCAAGCTTACTGTATAGCATCTGCCTGATCCTAGATCTCTTGGCTAGTCTTTTTTGGTCACCTGAATTGTGTCCTGGGTACTTACAAGTAGTCAGAGGCACATTTCTCCTGCAATTCTGCATTGCGCTCAGAATAATCTTGTCTCCAGTTCCCTGAATACTTCTTTATGCTGTTTTAATTCAATCCTGACATGGCAGCCATGAGGTCTTGATGAGGGAGTTGTGTGATGCAATAGAAAGAGTTATGACTGTGGCACTATGGGATCAGCAGCACCAGCACTTCAGCTGTACTTTGGCAGCCAAATGCAGGCTGCAGGGAAAAAAAATGTGGAAAGGCTATCACCTAAGAACTTCACTTTTAAAGTGACCAGCCTTCTAGTGCAGCTGTGGTGACAGGGCTTCTCTTAAGTGTTCTCCTGAGAGTGAGGTTTTGACCTAACCGTTGCCAACCCAAACCCTCTAGCAGGGTCAGTTTTTTCACTCTTTCCTAGGAGGTTTCCTTCAGCTTCTTTCATACAAGCTGAGCAGTACCGCTGAATATCTCAAGAGCCAGGGGAAAATTGAAGCTCTGGGCCTACATCAATGCCTTAGCTCACTGCTTAACCAAAGCCTGAAGGCTCTCTTCCCCTTCAGCGACTGCTACTATCCCTGTTCCCACTCTTTCTTTGCAACCATTGGGTATGTTAACGCAACAGACTGGCAGCACTAAAGGCAGAGATCATGCAGGCAGAGCTAAACTAGATTTAAACCAGACAGCTCATATATCCCTAATGGGTAAAGATGACATAGCACAGATCTGATTGCGAGCTACTTCAGCACCTCCAGCCGAAGGTGCAATCCATGCCTTGCTGTGTCTTGCTGCAGCTGCTCTGAGCAGCACCTGACCTTGGTAGAGTAAAGCTAGTTTATGCTACCTACAGTTGTAAGGTAAATGACTACTAATGAATACTGCGTCCTTTTAGGGACATGATTTAGTGGTGGACTTGGCAGTGTTAGATTGATGGTTGGATTTGATGATCTTAAGGGTCTTTTCCAACCTAAATGATTTTATTCTATGATTCTATACTGCACAGAAGTCACTGAAGTGTAAACCAGTCTTCATATTTCTCTAGATGCCTTTTATCGTCACCTTCAACAAACCTATTACTCACTGTGCCTTGTGATACTGAAGTATCCTCAGCACCCTAGCTGCCCTGGAAGGTGGCATTTGGATACAATGGCAGGCAGACCCCAGCTAGAGACTGACGAAAGATCTGGGTTCAGCAATAGGATCTTCAGAATGAAGAGCGCAGGTCCTGAAACCGTAGGTTGGGATTTTGACAGAGGCCTCATGCAATCTTTGAAGGCTAAATTTCATTGTATCCAGTGAGAAAAGCACCAGGAGGGAAAGAACTTGGCAAAATGTCAAGCATGAGTAGAGACCCGATAAGACTCCTTCTATAAAATTAATGTGAAATAACTTTGGGTTTCATTTCAGTGCTGAGAGAAGGTTAGGGTCAGTTTTTTCTCTCCTTCTGAAGTGATGCCCTGATTCCTTCTTACATTTCTATAACAAGCTTCTATGAATTCCAATAAAATAATCACCTGCAGGATTCAGTTTTATTGCCCTAGACAAATGCATCATCTTTACTCCAATTTAGAAAAAGTATTACAGCCATGTTTAATAGTCCAGATCCTCTAAAAATGGAACAGTCATTTAATTTAGCAGCAAGGCTTTTCTCCATCAAAAGGCTAGAGACATCACCATTATCCAGGTTTTTCTTAATTACAGCATATGGCAGGAAAAATTCTACAAATAATGATGCTTGCACAGTAGTTTGAAAGTTGCCATCTCCTACTGACTATATGTACCTCAACAAAAGAATCTAGTACAAACTCTGGAAAAGTAATCAAAACATTGTCCCACCTCAGGCATACTCCCTTCCCATCACCTTAGGACACTTACCCAGGAAACAGGATCCAGGTTGAGATCCTCTTCACCTGAAAAGGTTCAACTTCATAGCTCCCACTTCTGAGGAAAGACACTTAGACATGTTATCTAATATTAAGCTTATGAGCAGGCCTATGTTATGGAGGCCACTAGATTGTCACTCAGGCATAAAGTGCCTTTTGAGCTGAAGCTGTACTCATGGACTCCACCATTAACGCTGACAGAGCCATCAAATGTATCCTTCTCATGAACTGAATAGAGAAAATACAGGGGAGAAAAATGAATGAGGTTTAATTTTTATCCCCACTGAATGGTTTTTCCCTTGATTTTGAATTGCACACATCAAGACAGTTTTCTAGGAAGAAACGGAAGAAATACAAGGTAATGTTTTGCATCACCATGTATGACAAAAGCCCATAAGAGATAGTTTGAGAAGTTTGAGTCAGAGTGAAGTTCCCTTGCTTCTGGGTCTCTGGCTAAAATCAAGCCCTCAATGGTCAATATTTGTCCTCTTGTGAGGTGCTCTATGTGAAGGTCCTGACTACCTCTAGGTCTAACTGATAGTTAGACCAGCGCCTGCAGTGCCACCTTTTGCATGTCAGAAGAGCATACTGTCATGTCAATGCATTGATCAAGTGGCTTCTCCATGGTGACACACAGAAATAATTCCCTAAGAGTGTTGACAAAGACACCATATGCGTTCGGCAGCACCCAATCAGGCAGACCAAATGCCCAACTCCCTTCAGCTCTGTTCTCCTTGAAGGTGAGTGAGACAGCCTCTTTGTTTTGTTTAAGCCCCAAAATATAGTGAAGTGTGTTTAGACCATAGTCATTCACTCAATGCACATACCTCACATAATAACAGCCTAATGCATTGGGAATGGAAGAAGTCTGATCCAACAACCTCCTTTTCAGTTTGTGGAAGTCTAATCTCAATACCTCTGTATACTGAAATCTGAAATGTTCCCAAAGCTCTGAGGACAAAACATCAGATGTCATCAGGAGGAACATGGACTCCTGTGCTTTATACAGTTCCCTGACCTTACTAAATCTGCCAGTAATGCCATCAGCGCCACTGTAGAAATTCTCTGTGCAGACAGAAAGCCCACGTTATATTGGCCACAAATAGCTCTCCTGCACTGGTAACTTTCAAGATCTATCCATGTGTCCAGGACTGGATAGATGGGCATAACCAGTGTCTATATCATTCAGTTCAAACCTTCATGAGGCTGTTCTTTTTATATTGCTCCCATTCAGAATGAATTTGGTGCTTTCAAAGTTGGGCATTAATTGTTTCTTAATAAGATATCATCATAAAACATGCAATTTAGTGCTTCGTTTCTTCCAATTTCCATATAGGAATCTGACTGTGCTAAATTCAAGCTTTAATCCCCCTGGCCCTTCTTGTAACTGGTGCTATAGACTATGAAGGGTTACCGACCCATAACAAATAAATTAATAAGCTTGTGTAATTATATTTGGGTCATTTTATTTCAAACCATGAAATCAAAAGCTCTGTTCACATTAGTGCAGGAATTGCTGTAACTAGCCATTGGGGCTCCCTTGATACACCATCTGCGAATGCAGCAAACTGGCACATGTTGGACAGAAAGAATCCATGCTCATAGCTAGCTTGTATGATTTTTTCCATTACTTTTGCTGGACATAGACCTCAAATCTTATTTCTCTTCATTCTCTGTCTCAAAACAGTAATTCTGCCTTACACCATGATCTTTGTCTTTTGCGGTCAACAGTTGCTGAAAAGTCCTCACATCACTACTGATTAGTAGATCACATTATCTGGCCACTGGTCTTGGGGTGAAGTACAGAACATATGGGCACAGCCACAAAGGGGACTCCTAGAATGCCTGGAATGCAGAGCTGTGTTTCCCATGGGAAAATATATTGCAGCACTGATGCTTATCCCATTCCTCTTAGCCTCCTATATGTCTTCTGGTGGAAGTACATACTCTCACTGGAGTTTCTTACTTGGCTCTTCTTCCTATGTAGCACAACTTTCTTAAATCCCTTCATCCCCCACCCTCATTGTTGCTTTGCCTTTGGACTTTTTTCTCTTGGTTCTATTTTACCTCATGATCACCTGAAACTGGAGTCTTGGGGACATTCTGTAACTTGCATTGCTGCTGTCCCCAGGAATCTAACTGAGCTTGAAAAACAGTTCTAACTTCCAGACCTTCTAATGCGGTCACACAAGAAAAGGCTGGTAGGGTTGACTTCTATGTTACTATGGTCATCGCTATAGCCACCTTGATGTCTGTAAACCTGCAGCATGGAGCTATAAAGAGGGTTCTTCCTGCTCCTGCTGCATGCTTGAAAGGCCAAAACAGGACAGTCATTCCATGTATTTCCCCACTTCATAGACTTGTGGAATACTGTTTCTGCCCATAGCTAGTGTGCTAGGTTTGGCTGGGATAGAGTTATTTTTCTTCATAGTAGCTAGTATGGGGCTATGTTTTGGATTTCTGCTGAAAACAGTGTTGATAACACAGGGATGTTTTCCTTACTGCTGAGCAGTGCTTACACAGAGTCAAGGCCTTTTCTGCTCCTCTCCCCCCCCCACCAGCGAGTAGGCTGGGGGTGCACAAGAAGTTGGGAGGGGACACAGCCGGGACATCTGACACCCCCCCACAACTGACCAAAGGGATATC
>VZTL01024365.1:0-18975 GCA_013400535.1 Scopus umbretta | reverse complement strand
CAGTATTTCCCCCTTTTTCCTCCCTGCTTCACAAGTAACTGTGCAGTTGCCTGGAATTCCTTCGCAGAGGACGTGATAATATTGAGATGAGAAATTGATGTTCTACCAAACAGATGTAGGTGACTCAGCTCAAGCTTATTAAAGGTTTCATAAGAAAATCCAATGAAAATTACTGTATATTTAAAGATCCCATTGCCCTGGAACACCAGTTACTGCTTCTAGAGCTCTGAACTGATCTCTCTCTCCAACTACTGTTTTTCTCCTTTAAATATTTTTAATATACTGTCTGCATTCAGCTGAACCGTCTATTTGCAGTCTCCGAGAACCACATTACTACAAATCTTCGAAAAAGAAACATTCATTTCTGACCAAAGTTGGGAAATGAATGACTATCAGAAACATTGCCTTGTACATTAATATCCCAAGACAGATTGTTATAAATACTGTGATCTGAGAAAGAAAAACCGAGGGTTGAAAGTTTGCCTATTTTTTCAAACTACTTGAACTACATGGTGTAATAAAAGACCTGCCATCTCCCCTCAAACCTTCAGTTGTGTCCTTCCACTATCACAGCTGTAACACCTATTAAATAATATTAACCATCTTGGAAATTTATCACAAGACTGACTTTTGCTTCCATGCTTTCTTAATTGCTCACTGGCATTATTCCCTGCTATGTCAGAGGTAAAATTCCGTGTGTGTATATATATGTAGAGATGGAATGAGCACATCATTTGTGTACAGAAGTATAACACAGGCCACATACTTCAGCTATATCAGCATTATCTCAAACACATGTTTCATATAGTGTAATCTGCACTAAATCCTTTCCTTCCTTCCCTGATCTTTTCCTCTACACATGTTCAATTTTTTCTTAAGTCTGTATACAGACTAAAAATGTAAAGTACATTTTAGTATATAATTATACAGACTAAAATGTAAAGTACATTTTAATATATGATTATAATCTACAATATACTTTTATAATTCTTTCAGAAAATAAGCTCACCTCAAGATCATAACAAAATGTTAGCCTAACTGGCTTTTACTTAACCAAAGAAATGCTACAGAGCTACAATTTCTATAGGATGATATGGTCTGAGTTCTAAACTGACATACATAGCATTTGGGTTTCTGAATAGCCGTTCCAATGCAAATGCTGCCTGGAATAGCAACAATTATCTTTTAATCTGTGAGGGCTCTTTTTGAGACCTCATTCCCCCTCCACTACCACTTCCCTTTTTTTGTTGTTCCTTCTTTTTTAAAACAAAAAACTTGCCCACCACCCTGTAGGAATGAAACTAAGATATTATGCTGCTCAGAAGTTTCCTAAAAAGTTTGATAAAATATTTAGGATAAGGAGCCAAGGCTAACTTCTTATAATACAGGGAAAATTCATTCATAGATCATATCACAAGCCAAAACAGAGACTGGGTGAATTCCTGACTCAACTGTTACATCTTTCAGCTTTACTTCATTCTGTATTCAATAATTCTTACACCAAGCCATTAGAAAAATCAAATAGCACAATATAGTGTTTTCTACTGCCACATGGAAAAAGCAACAGCTCCGAGCCTTCAGATTCAAAACCGGGGAGCCAAAAGACAGTGAGCTGAATGCTATAGGTGAAGTAACAGTAATTAATATGCAAAGGAGCATTACTGTTGGACCTACTAGATGGCAAAAGCAGATTTGGTTCTATTAGGAAAGAAGAAAGAATCTGAGGACGGGGTGATGGCAGCGAAACTAATATGATTAAAGAAGTCCTTTTGGAGCAACTTCGCTGCTAGTAAGATGATGTTAAGAGACATCTAATCTCTCCAAAGTGACTGGAAAAAGCTTATATTTGGGATCACAGACACAGTTCTTGTCTATTACTTTAAAATAAGTCTAGTTCTCACAGCCAGATTATTTTTTCCCATAAACAAAGTCATTGGCAGAAGCAGCTTACAACCGAACAACTTGCTGCACAAGACAACTTTGTGTGACACGGATATCTTCAAACTGCTAAAGGAAATGAATCCCAAACTTTCCATCCCTAAGATTCTGCTATTTCACAAGCCAGATTTAACAAACTATTATTAGACTTAAATGTGGGCAAATTAGACTACTAAGAAAAAAAAATAAATGACATAATTCTCAGTTTTGAAAAATCCATGAAATACAAAACTTAAGAGCAACTGCCTTTTTTTAACAATGTTGTGGAAAAACAAAAGATGCAATTACAAAATCTCACTAGGTTTGTTTGTAAAACTCAATCCTCTTTCTCAGTATTGGCTTCTTAAAGTCTTTTTCTAGCTGCTCAAATCTGTGTTTGTGAACCATGCCTACCAAATTGTTTGCACGGTCCAAACGATAACTTGGGTATAAGAGCTGCTGTGAGACATATGCATCTTAAACACTCCACCAGAGCAAGCTACTCTTGTGCTAAACATAGACTTCACAGTATGTAATAGCTCCAAAATTTTATTGCTACTTGCCACCTTTTGTTTCTGGATCAAAATATTATAGTCTTTATTTCGGTTGCATGGGTACGAGTAAATGAAATAACAGAGGGCTGTATCTTTTCTACAAAGAATGCAGAAGTTCATAGCAATTCCACAGGATGGCCATCCCACAGCAGCATGCCCCAAACAAGTACACATTTTGTAAAGTGACTATTAATGCACGAAAAGAAAAACAAACAGAAAGAAACCACTAGCTTACAAAGTATCCCAAATAGAACAAAAATACAAACACGTAAAGTAAACTGTGTGGCAGTGTAGCGATTTCATATGAATTTATATGGCACACTCGTACGTATGTGCATGCATGTATGCCAACCCCATAGCTGAAGAAACTGCTAGCTGAGATGGTGATTTCTATTTCTGTTTCAAAGGAATAACTTAGAATTCTAACTAAGAATATCTGTGCTGAAATAGTGTCATAAAAAGGGTGGGTCATAAGCCCACAGCAATTTGCCTGTAGGGAAAAAATAGACTTGAAAGAAAAAAAGAAGGTTGCTCACTCACTTTGGCCTATTTAAAATGCCAATAAATGTTCTGCATGTTATTTGGAAGGAAAACATGTGCTCTTAATTTTAAAAAGTAAATTGCATAAGAAAATATAAAGCTGGCAAAAAGTTTAAATTAAAATCTGTTGCTGATGCCTGAAACTCTGCTACAGTTACATGCAGCAGAGATGAGAAATGGACTGAATGACTACAGTCTAATTAAAAAAAAAAAAAAAAAAAAGATATATTCCCTTTATTTTTCAGGAGCTCCTATTTCAACCCCATGAAGCATTTACTTGGATCAGTTTCTAAGGAAGAGGCTGGAGCATGACCGCATCTTTTATACTGACAGTGATGGAATACACGGACATCACTGTCTCCCTCTCAATGGATCACACACCAAAATGCATCCACCCCATCACCTTATTTAGCTTCAAATACAGCGTTGAGGGCATTTTAAACTCACAAAAACAAGGCAATGCAGAGTTAAGATCAAATCCTGTTAAGTTATTCCCCGAGGCTCAGATCTAGACTCATTTAGGTGTTGCTTCAGCAGTTTTTACAGTAAGTGACTAACATCTCCCAGCAGATGAAGCTGCAATAACCCTTCGCTGCTCTTCATTGCTGAGTGTACGCAGGCCAAAACAAAAAAGCATCCCTTATAAAGACCACTGCATTTCTCAAGTGGATCGTGACAACTCTTCAAACCGAGTTTCAAAAGTTGTTCGCTTGGGCTAACTTGGCTTCGGTTGCAGATGACTGCACAGGTCTCAATTTGCCGCGTTTTAATTTTGCTTGCACGTAACGTTAAAAAAAAACCCAAAACAACGAAAACCCCAGAAACCTCTGAGGAGTTCCATGGACTTAGCTCAAACACGAACCATTAGGTTACATGATCACAATGATCCTTCCTAGGATAATAACCTAAAATATTACCACGTAAGTAACAGCCCTATTCGAATCACCCGTACGCAGCTTCTGCCTCTGTGTGCACCAATACTTTCTCGGCGTTTTCTCACCTGGAAGAACATTAAAACTAGTGCACGCATTTGAAGAGTGCGCTCTGTGAAACCATCAGCTGAACCCTTCCAAAAGGGAGATTTGTTTCTCTGTGTCTTGTTACGCTGGCGTGACGTGACAGAGATGGATGAGGTATTCATAACATTTGTTATTGGGTAGTGGATTATTTCTGAAAGGAGATCAGTCCAGTCAAGGGAAAGGAAATCTGTAGTAAAAACAAATCTCACTTTGATGATGACGAAGAATTAAAAGGAAAATAAGGAACAAAGTAGAAACACCCCGTGCTTCAGTGGTGACAATGACTCCCTTTTTACCCACAATTAGTGCAACGTCCCAGAAGAGGTGGACGAAGTGTCCCATCCTGGTCATGCAGCAACCGGTGGCATATTTAGTATAAAATACTTTAGAAGAGATTACGTGTTGAAAGTGGGAATCTGAACTGCTTTAGCTTTCTTATTAATAAAAAAGCTTTATAAAGTGCTGAGAAACAGATAAGACAAGTTTCTCTACCATTACAAAAATAAGCAATGCATCTAACATAAAAGAATGCTAAAAAAGTAAACAAATATTTGTTTGCAGCTCTGAGCTTCAGAAAAAATATAGCTGTGAGAACTTCAAAGATGTGCAATGTTGGTTTGTGTTTAACACAAAATTGGTTTATATTAATGAGTCTTACTACTACAGTTTCAGCAAGTCACAACAATTGGTCTTGCACTTCATCTCATTCTGGTTGTAGGGAACTTTCCCCATGATTTTTACCCCTCTGAGATAAAAGACTTAGGCAACCAAGTGCAGTACCAAGGGCCAGGCACAGTCCTGTGGCGCTCTGATCTTTCTGCCGCAAAGCATCCTACTGAGTTGGACTCACTGGTCCCAGTTACCTCTGCTTTTCTCCATGCCAGATGAATTTCAAGTGGCCAGTTCAGCCAGCTGGCAGCTGTATTTCTGTCTCCTTTGTAACATGACAATGATACAAAGGGTACACAGCAATGCTGGAAAAAGCCGTCTTTTTATTTAAGCCACAATCTAAATCCAAAGAGGTATCAAATCTGAACAGATACTTGAAAAGACTTTTGAACTAGCGAGAGTCATTAAAATCTAGTAACTCCAGTTTTTAATGTCATCTTCTAAATAAAGCTTTGTAATTAACTCAAATATCTCAATTTTAACCAAGTATTTAGAAAATATTTTCTATACCATAGTAATTTCAATTAAAATATGTTAAGAATTTATTATCCAATTTTCCTTGTGACTGGTAACATCAGCAATTTGTCCATCTTATGAATCCTTAAAAAGATAGATTTGATTTGCAAAGAAAACTACTTCCGCAAATGTCACGCACATTATCACATGGGTAATGATGTGGCAGAGTGCAAATTAACAGGGATCAGTAATAAACAGCTATTTAGCTTTCACAGCACAATCTATTACACTGTCAAGTTTAAATGCCTTTTGGGTAGGAACACATAGGCCCATAAATATGGTAATTAAGGGAGCAGATAAATGAAATGGTGTGAAATGAAGTGAAAATGAATAACAGTTTGATGACCAACAGGTTGGTCTCACCTCCTAAGAGTGCTGATGGAATTTTCCAAAAAGTGTCGGGTTGTGCAAGCTCTTCCGGAGGAAATTACAGAAGCACAGGAGCTCTGCTAGCACTACTGTAACTGTAAGTAGACCTGATCAGTAGTCTGGTACTTACTGGAAACACTAAAATATCAGCAAAGCTAAAACTTCAATACTCAAAGAGATGCACCTTATTACATGCTTATATAGTATTTTATGCATACTTAAGTGTCCTCGTTCGTGAGGGAAAAAACTGCCCATAACGTTGGTGCTATTGCACAACGTGTTAACTACAAGGTATCTTTATCCTATATATGACTACACTGCCGTGATGGGGTGAAGTTATTAATACGTTCATTAATCAAATGTTCACAGGTTATAAATCAGGCTGTATAACATCGAGTTCAGGTATTCTCTTGTAGGAAAACCGTTACACAAACCAAAGTTGTACTCACTAACCTGCACCACATGTGAAGAGTGGCAGTTCTCTAGATTCGGAGATGAATGTTCCGTGTCAAAGAAACTTATGTAAAAGCAGTGCAGATGGCAACCATAGTACTAACAGTAAAATGTTTGCTGTTCTGCAGTGTAAAATCTGAATCTCCATATTACAGAGCTTACACCAAGGTATATCAACTCCATCTCAACACAATCCCAGCTTTTCTCACCTTTGCAAATGTACCTCTGACACCCCTCTTGAAAATGTCCACTAGGACTTGTAAAGTGAGGTGTTGAGCTGCTAACTTACACATTTATTCTATTAATTTTAACAGCATTTAGCTGCTTTTAAACATCAAATCTCCTTTGTAAGATTCTTTACTTGGACTGTTTCAGCACTGTGTATGCTCTGAAAAACACCTCTAACATTCATGAATCTATGTTCCTACCAACCTTGTTTATTTTCTATCTACTAGGGTGTTAGTTAGGGGTGGGGGCAGGTTTAACACCACCCTACCTGTATAGTGCTGCTGGAGGCTAAACATCACTCTCTTCTTCACATTCAAACCATGGACAACTTCATTTTTTCCCCTGCACTTAACATAGTCCCAAAAAATGTCCAGCACCCTTTAAATTTTATTTCTTAGTAATGCATTTGCTGTATCTTGTCTACTGTTGTTCTATAGCTTAAGCATTTTCCTAAAACATGATGGAAGTGTTGACTCATGAAGAACAATAAAAAGAAGCTACCTTCTGCTGAGCTCCATTTTCAATAAAATTAATGGAAAAAGAGTCTATCCATGTCATTCCTATAGAGAAACCCGCTTAGGCAACATTTCCATAGGTAACCGAAACCCCAAACTGTTCACTAACTTTGTCATATATTTCTGAAGGCTGAAAAGATGTATTGAAGACATGGGTATCAAAATGCCAGTAGGAAAAGTTACACTGAAAATATCAGCACTGTCCTTGTTTCTACATCTGTGACTACTTGTGAGAAAGGGGTAGCAAATTCTCAAGGTCTGCTGTGACATGGTATTAAGCAAAACACAAATTTTGATCTTTTTTTCCAAAAGGAGTGCACTGAAATAGATCTGGACTTTTAAAGAAGCCAGTTAGCTGCCTAAATCCCAGTTAATGTAAATGGCACTTCAGCTACAAACTACTGGGCTTTAAAAAAAAAGGGGGGGTGGAGAGAAAGAAAGAAAATCAGACATCCATTTGAACAGCTCCACAAAGAGCTTAAAATTAACGGAGCTTATTTTGATTTCTTAATTTACATAAGTACATTTGATTCTAATTTAGTTAACAGCAGCTAGAAAGCAGAACTTCATACAGGTTGGTTATTGTCACTGCCTTCCTAATAAAGTGATTTTTAGTCAAATGGAAGAACCTCAAGCCTAGATGTGTAACTAAACAATACAGTGCACGGGTGAGTGAAAGGATTACTTACTAAGTTGAAATTGAGATAAATGTAAATTAATTTTCCATTTAACAGTTCTAAGACCTGGAAAAGACTTGGCCCTCTTGCCTAGAAGACAGATGCAGAACAGTTTCTTATTACCTGATTTACTGTATTTGCTTTAAAATAGATTAGTGAGTCAAAACTGAAAACATCCAGCCTTCCTTCTCCTCTTTTTTTATCTGATGAAAGAAATGTTTACATTTGTATTTTTCTTTGTACAAACAAAATGATTTGAATAAGACTACTAAGGGACCTACCTGGAAAGGATGAGTTGGAGGACTCATTTCCTTGTGTCTTTCTGCTGAGAAATTTAACAGAGACACTCAACTGGGCACCCAGTAATCTACATAACTGCATTAATGTAACTTAAATATGATGGAGATGCAAAAGCCATAAATACTTCGTTAATGCAGTGATCCCCTAAAATGACTTGTGAGAGCAGATTATAGGTAAAATAGAAAGTGGCTAAAAAAAAAAATAAAAATCCGTCTCTAAAACCAGGTTTGCTACATCATACAAGCCATAACAACCTATCCCTAAACGATGATTGATGAAAATGACACCAAACACATGTGTTTACTCTTCCCTGTTTTCCTTTGTGAAAAAATATAAAGCTTTATTTTCTGTATTTCAGGATGTGAAAGGAAAATATTCTTTTTGGATGAATGTTAGAGATACATTCAGTTCTGAAATAACATTGAAGCAAAGCTTGTTCTGAAAGTGAAGCAAAGCTTCTGATATTTAAGGAATGATAGGACTTTCCTGCAATGGAATACAGAAATGGAGGCTAAAGATCTCTGTAGCAGACTGGGAAGTACTACCCGTCAATCTGATAAAGTATTTCTGTGTTCAGAATCCCCTAAATCAAAGCTTTTAAAAAAATCTACATTTAAATTTTCCATGTATTAAATTTAAAAGCATTAGCATTTCCTGAACAACATGTAATTCTGATTTAAATGCAGACACGATGTATTACAGATTTAAGGATTACTACAGCATTCATCTCTATGAGGCAGCAAAACTAAAATTGTAATTCCTAATTTGTCCCCAGAAGAGGTCCAGGCTGTATTGTCCATGAGACATGTCTTTACCCTGTCAACTCATGAAAAGACTTTGCTGTAAGTAAAAACAATCCCACTCGCCCAAAAAACCCCACCCAGAAAAGCATCACACACTTCTCTTTTGGATGCATTTGTTTAAATTACTGCTCAAAAGACTTTTGAGTATTCCAGACATTTTACTCCACAGATCCCATAAGGCTTTTATGGTGGCGGTAACAGAAATGGCTTTGGTTGCAAAACTTGACAGGACAAACACAAGACAAGATGCAGATACAAAGCCTAAGTAATAAGCTGTTCATGCGTAAGATCTCTCCCATCTTCAACTATCTGAAGTTAATACTTGTAGAAATGCAAACTTTGGACACTAACTGCCATTCAGGTCATCTGCCATGACTATCTCCTCAACAGGCAGTTGAGGGACTTGAGGAAGACTTGAAGTTCACGCTACTGTCCAAGCTCTGACTGTTAATCAAGGTGAGAAAGACAATTTTTTCAAAACTCCAGCGTAATTACAGGAAGCCAACTAAGGAACTTAATGCTGTTATTCTCTGAGCTGATGACTAAAGATGACTTAAATGCACTAGCGTGTGTGTACTATTCTGCTCTACTAAAGAACCTAATACACCAGGAAACTCTCTCATTACTGATGTCATGCTGCTATATTGAAGATGACAGTCTTTAACCAAGCATGAAGTCCTCATTCTCGGTCTCATGAATGGCAATATGTGTGGGTAGAAATCCCGAAATCTAGCACCGTCAGAAATGAAAATTGTGTCACTTACAGGTTTAGACTTTAAAGAGATAATCAATATCTTTAAATTTCAGAAGAAACCCTCACTTCTGCAAGGCAGTAACAAAGGTTGCAGTATTTCTCTTAATCAATGAGTTGTGGTAAATTCTTATCTGTATGTTAGCTGCTTACACAAATAAGATGCAGAATTACACACGTGCAGCTTTTGCCTTTCTCCGTTCTGAAACCAACACTTAATTGGAAGAAGCATATTCTAGTTGACTAGTGTCAACCCTTCTATCAAATAGATAAGCTTGTCACCTCCATCTAAGGATGAAAGTCCTAGAGAAGGAAGTCTTTACTGCAACCTAGGTGTTAGGTCGGAGTCAAAAGCATCAGCTGACGGTACCTATTGTGTATTTTGTGCACACACACATACAGCTGACACCATTTCTAGTCTCCCTTTCTGCACGTTCATCCTCAAGTGCTGGTTGCACTATTCCCATCATCTCGACAGTGGTTTCTCTGAGTTCAGAGATCTTTTGGAAGCATCGTGCTCCACAGCTCCCAGTTCAGAAAGACAAGATCAATCACAGGATGATCTGTACAAAATAAATGAAAACTGTCTGCATAACATTTCTTTTCTTGGAATCGAGAGTATTTTTGGCTCAGTATCTTCCTCTGGCACCTTTACATTGATCTCTATCCTTTTCATCCTTCTCAGTTTGTCCTTGAATTCAGTTGATGCCACTTCGTTTTCTGAATGACAAATAGGCCACTGCATCCTGGGGCAGAAATTTCTTCAGATTTATTTACGCAACTGTTTTGAATCTACTGTCCTTTGAAAAATATTAGTATATAGTTTAAACATAAAATCTAAATACATACTAAACATGCAAATTCTATGAAATACCAGTAAAATAAATTAACCCATTAAATATATCCATATTTATGCAGGTCCGTGTTTATATTTACTAGCCCCCCCTTGCCCCCCCCAAAGAAACCCAACAGAAAAAAAACAATAAAAGAAAAACCTCAAAATTGCATTAAGAGATCAGGAATAATGTATTACTCCTAAACTGAATGCTCTGGCAAGGAACAACGGTTGTGGGAAGGGCTTGAAGGAGAAACTGTTGACTGGAGGCAGAGCACGGAAGGGAGCAGTCTCCTTTCTCTGCAACGATGAAGCTCACATTTTTAAGAGGATGTAATTTGCAGACTTTTGAAATCTGCTGCTTTTACTTTTGCAGAAAGCACCACTGTTTTCAGCACAACCTTATTATGTAAAAGTAAGAGATCGTGACTACATACCACATTTCTACTAATGTGAAGCACGAAGATCAGGGAACTATTAGAGAGCTTATTTCTTGAATACTATGAGGTGGTATTTTTGAGAAATGGCATCTGATGCATTTGTTGAGACAGAGGTTTCCGTTTTCTCCATATGCATGCCTAATTACCACATTAATGAAAGCTATTGCTATAAAGGAATAGCAAGGCTGTCTCTGCTAAACCTCCTTGAAACTCCTGCACAGCAAAACAAACATTGCCTTCCATATAAATGACTCCATTAGAAGCCATTACTGATTAATGCCGTGTATTTTCTCTCAGCGTCTGATGCAAAAGATGCCAAAGAAATGTTATCACAAGGGTTGGTTTGCACAGCTTTAGAAATGATAGTAATCTACTAAGTATCCGACATAATACTCAGGTAGAGCAGGTAAGAATTAATTGGTTCCTCCCCCCCCGCCCCCGAGAATTTCAGATGCTGAAACTGTTTTTCCCTTTATTGAACCAGCTCGGCCTAGACTAGCTTGTCCCGCAGTGACATGTATATTGAATACAAATCAGACAGCATAGCTTTAAATCTGTGTTGCAGCTCTCATTTCCAATTCGAGAACTGTACTATAATCATAAGCTTCTGGTGGATGAAAGGAAATCAGCTCTCTGAATATTAGCTAATGCCACATTTGCAAGTCCTGAAGAGATCTGTGCTGTTTAAAAAAAAAAATAGATCATTTCTCGTGAACCTATATATATGAATCGCTTTGTACTGCTCGACTGATAGAAGCGATGCCTGTGCTGGGATTAAACCCTTTTCATCATAAAACCTCATCTGGTTCGGAGTCCAAGTCCATCAAACCTTTTCCCTTTAAAGTCCCGCCTTTGATTCTACATCAATTTATTCAAACCGCAGCTGGGTGGCTGAAAACGAAAGGACAGCATCATTTAAACCAACCATGTTCCTAACTTGAAAGAAGGGCTATAATTAAAAAAATGGGCATAAAAGAATGGAAATGGGATAATATTTTTTAATGGTAGTTCAAAGGCCGACAGATGTCAGAGCCTTTGAAGATGTCAGTACACTGAGCAAGAAGTTGCCATTAAATAGTTTGCCTGAGAGGTGAAGCAGCTTTTTAACGACTGAAAAAGCCCTTGCAGACACATCCTTGTGTTTTTAATTTGTCAGAGTTTCTGCAGTATTTTCTGATTAATGACACATGATTATAACTGCATAGCATACATATTTTTATACTTTGTTAAATGAATACTTTATTCCACATTCCTTCAGTGCCAGATAAGAACAGGAAAGCTTTACTACAGATTCCAAAACTATTCAGATTGCTCAAATATTTATGGTAATTTGAGGGGATTGGCCAGATACAGAGCTACTATGTGTTGCTACCTTTTGTTCTTTAATGGTGCTATTACTACCGCCATCACGATGTGCATGCATTAAGTGAGCATGTGACCCGGTAATGTATTGTACCCTTCTTGTGGACTAAACAATCAGAGCTTTCATAATTCACTGACGAACAAAGTCATCAAATCGAAATAACATTTAGAAAAATTCCCCAATTGATCCTGAACAATACAAACAATGGCTGCCAATGTCTTCTAAGTGGAAAATAACTTTTCTCGGAAAAAAACATATTGCTAGGAAACGTCACGTTCAGAAGAAAAACACCAATAAATATAAATGCAGATAAAGTCCCCATCCTGGGCTGAGATGCTGCTCCTGGAATATCCTTCATCTCTCTGTTAACATATGCAAATTTTTTCTATTTTTACCATGAATGGAAAATGTGGTAGCCCAAAACCCAGGGACAATTTCTTCTGCTCCCGGGAGTAAGCTCTCAGATCACTACAACAGCCTTTTGTGAAAGTGTGCCTGCCCAGCTGAGCAGGTAGAGCACAGGGAAGCACCCCAGCCCTGGGGAGGGACAGGAAAAGCCAGTACTGCATGCCTTGCGTTGTATCACACCTTCAGAGAAGTCATTCATATGAAAACACAGTCATTACATGGGAATTTGATTGATGTATTGTTCTTTCTGTTCTTCCAACCTAGATTCAGCTTGTTGACCGGATCATAAGCAGAAATATGATGGACTCAGCTAAAACATAATGTACAGAGAGATTGGTACCTTAGCAGAGCGTTGTGAAATCAGTTGCTGATCTCCCCAGAACATTCAGATGATTTCAGAAGTACGCAGATTTGATTTGGTGCAACCCATATCCATCAGGAACCTCCTTGTAACTGTGCTGCCTACCACCACCATCACAAACCTCCTTGAGGGGAGGAAGATAACTGATGGATACTCACTGCTACTCTGAAATCACATGCATCTACAACTGGAGATGAAGAAAGTGTTAGCAACAAACGTTCTGCTGTGTGTTCAGAATACTGCAAAGTTATCCAACTGCAACAGCAAGTGCTGGAAATTTTGAAAAGGAAAAGTCTATGGCTGCAGAGAGAAGAAATGTAATTCTGAAATTTTATTCTCCCAAAGGTATTTATCAAATGAAAACGGAGTCCTGCTAGGAAAAAATACAACTATGTCAGGACTCCACTATAAAGAACATGTAGAAGTGGACTACTTTCAGTACAAACAATTGTAAATCCAATTTCCAGCTAACCTGCAGCCTTCCTTCTCATGTTATTCTAAAGTTACCTTCAAAGATAGTTTTATTTAAAAAACAAAACAAAACCTAATCTCCCATGCATCACTAGAATACTTGACTTTATCATGAATCTCATCAAGATTTGAAACCTCAATCTATGAACACTACATTACCCACTTTCACCACTTTTCCTAGGAAAAAACCCTACAGGAGCAAGCAGCCAGGAAGCTGCTCAGCAGGATGGGGTGGAAGCGGCCACAGGGAACACCGGCTACAGGCAGGGTGCTGGCAAGAGAAGCGAGATGAAGATCTCACTCCCTCTTCCTTCCACCCACATCTCAGGAGCTTGGCAGATCCCGGTTACGTGGGGCTCTCAGGGGCATTACGAGACAGGGACGCGCTCTGGATGTAATACAGCAAGGGAGTGAGCTCTACTCAACTACTTCGCTCCAAAGGCCGTTGATACTGCCATTATACAGAGACGTGCTACTTTCTGTTCATATTCAGTTATTATTTTGGCATTATGGTAAAAATAGACAAGAAAATGGCTAATTTTAACCAGTTATAATTTAGCTGAAATAAAACTTCAGAGAAGAAAGAAAAGGCACTTGTCTAAGCTGTGGGATTTTCTACTGAATTTCAAATTAATTTTACAAACTAAAGGAATGTTGCTCACAAAAGATGTATGAGATTTATGAATAAACATTACAAGACTCTTCTAAAATGGGAAATATCAGACACCCTGAAACTAATGTTTTGCTACAGAAATGCATCTAAGCATGCAAAGCTGAGCCATTCAGATTCTATCCATTAGAGGGCAATAATACATACACACACATACATATATACATACAAACACACGCACCCTCTCACACCCCCCAAACTGACGTTAGCAGAAAACCCAGTATTTTCTCTCTATTACCACCAATGGTATATTGACAGCTCGGGCCCTGTTCCATTCCCTCCCCCCTCCACTCCCACAACAGTATCCAACAGATCAAAAGTTACCCTAACAAATTATTCTTTAAATTTGCTTTCCTACAAGCAAATCAATACAGGACATGGCTTTAGAAGGCTTACAGTTAGTTGTTCTCAAATGTAGCTCGAATATATCGAACAACTAGCATTTATATAAGCATGCAAATCATTATAAAGGTTCCCAAACTTTGAACAAACAAAAATGTTCATGTGTTCATCTCCCACCTACAGTCAAACACTTCTCCTTTTCTCTTCAGTCCCATACGAAACCGCTGACAACAGCAGCAACTGCAGACGTGGCAAGCATCCAACGTGCTTTAGATGTCCCTCAATGCTACAGACAAATCATGGAAAGGCATTTTTACTGTGTCATTAGTGGAGCCCCTCGAGGGAAGCAGCTCACGTGCTGTGTCCTCTGCTTCCTTGCTCAAACCATGTCAACCTCCTGATAAACTTCATTGTTTATCATGGGTCCTCGACCTTCCGCTTCCTGCACCCTCTTCTAATATCCTATAGCACAGTTACGTTACGAGCTCACTGGGACAGGAATTGTCTGTTGTCATGTATTTTCACTAACACTACGTAGACTCAGACTCCTGAGAGGAATCCAGCAATACAAATAACTACCATCAGCCCCTAAACTACCGCTTGTCAGCATCTGATTAGTTACAGGATCACTGGAGTTTACAGTAACACACAGGCAGCTGCATCAGTCACATAATGCACCTAATGATCCGTAATTCCTATGAGCATCCAGACGACATTGATTTGTGTTTGCGTTTGGGTTTTGGTTTTGGTTTGTTTGTTGTTTTTTTTTAAAATACATTACTCTGCAATGATCAATCTGTATTTCATTAGAAACAGTAATTCAGGTAATGATTTCAACAAACAGCTAGTTGTTTCCATGGACTGTTGAATAAATATTAATTTTATATGATCCTAGAGGCTTGATGGAAGACCTGAATTCAACTTCATGAAGTCCAAGATGAAGACGTAGAGTAACACGCTGGTCACGTGCGCTATCCCAACCAGCAAGCATATGTCCCCTGAAAGCGGCAGTCACCTTGAACTTGGAAATCCCTAATGATACCAAATACAGCAGGAGAACATGCTGCTATGTTCAAATATTCCAGCGTACTCTGTGTTTGCAGTGGCTGCTTTTCCAAAATCACTTTCCTTGCTATTTCTCTTTTCTAAATTCATTTTACAGATGCCAATACAGCAGAAAGCACAGAGTACAAAAGAATTCAAGCTGTCAGAGACAACTTTAGAAGAATTGTATCACCCGTGCGGAAGACGGAGTTCACTCTTCGTGGGATTTCAGGTCTGTTTCAAGTAAAAACATTGTGTCGGGGTTTTCTGTTGTCATTTTTTTTAAAAAAACTACATCAGTGTTGTTTTTATGAACGCTGAAGAACAACTTTGAAACCTGAAAATGGAATATTCACAATCAGGCCAATATTTTAGGGGCCAAAAAGAAAGTTGTCTTATTTATAATATTTCAGGAGGACTTTCATACATATGAATACAAATTACTATGAGACATGTAATTGCAGTTTGAAATATACTGTTTTCTCCATTAAACAGAAATCTACAGCATCCTTGACATCGATTTCTGTCATTTTGTCATGATAAACACTCAGGTATTAAGTACCTTCCACATCATGCACCCAGGCATGATTCCAATTAGTGCTGAATAGAAGACAAAATGTCAGCCTAATAAGCTTCAATTTGCAAAGTCTTTGAACATTTGATGATATCATCACTTTGGCAATCATTTCTTGTACTTTGGCTTCTTTTTTCCACATCACCTTCCCTGTCAAAAGAAAGTCTTTCAAATCTACAGAAATGGAAGACATGAACAATGTCAGTCATTGGTCTGACTGCGCTAAAAGATCCAAAAGTGACTCCCCAATACATCAACAGAGAACTGTGATGTGCACAATATTGCCTCAAAGCTAATTTGCTGCCAACGTGTAGAGTAATTGGGGGAAAAAAGTCTCCTTTAAAGTCATACTGTGAAAAATATTTTTTCACATGAAATCAACACTAAAGACCTTAAATCACTGTCAGAGTCTGTGCCACTCTTTCAAAAGGAAGAAACAGTATTTGTTAAAGATGACAATCATTTCTTCAAAGGTGACTGGACCAAAGAACAGCTCTGCTGTCTGACTTCATATTGAAAACACTGTATTTTAAAATATGTACTTTCCTCCTAATTTGTTTCTAAAAAAAAAAAAAAAAAAAAAAAAAAAAAAAAAAAAAAAGGTGAGTATCCAAGAAGAAAAAAACACAACTTGCAAAAAGGGCATATACAGTCCTGTAAGCCTGAACATGTATGCCTAACACATGTCCAAAGTCTATAGCTGAGGACACACGAAGCTTTCTCTACCTGGAATTTCCCTAAATGCAGAACCTAAAATCCCTGCTCTTATCTGGGTTTGAGGGAAAACAGAAACACAAAATGCGAGCAGAAAAGACAAGGAGATAATGAATCAGGATGGGAAACGTGGAGTGATACAAAAGACTACATGGGCCCTCCCAGGCTCTGCCAGGGCAGCTGGTCCTTCCCGAGGACCAAATGCAGAGTCCCAGTTCAGAAAAGGAGGCAGGCAATGGTCTCTTCTGAGCTGACTCCTCGGAGGAGATGGGTCACAGTGGGGCCGACCAGAGCGCATGACCAGTGACCAACAGGGTCCGCCACTCAGGTCCAACACAATTCCTTGCATTGCGCCGAGTTGCCCCATTTCTTTCGTTTGCACATCCCACGAAGCCGGGTCAGGAGACCTTCACTGGCACATGTTTGTTACTCACTGCTCAGAACTGGAGGACACAAAACTGAGCCTACATATGGCATGGCGTGCCAGAGTCGGTGCTTTGGTAGAAAAAGAGATCCAGCAACTTGGAAGGGGTGGGTCAGAATCTGCCTCCTGGAGCTGAAACAAGGGGAGGGAGTTGGGAAGCACACACCGAGCCCGGCACTGGCGTGAGGAGCGGTGCTGAAAGAGTGCAGAGCACTTGGCTACCCCTCCAGCTGATGGGTTAGCAAATTCCTAACATCTGAGGCAGAAATGGAGACTTCGAAGAGTTGCTACAGGCACCCGGGTTAGGCCACTGGGCAAACAGCTGCAGAGATGTTTAACAGTAAAGTACTCAGCCTGGTGTCTGTGCCAGTAACACCATCTTCAGATCCGCAGATAACCCATCACGGGGTTTGGGGTTTTTTTTATCCCTCGTAGCTCCTGTCTTGAAACAGAGGAAAACCAGAGAAGTCTTCCGTTTTTCTTCCTGACTAAAGCAATATACGGAGGAATAAGCAGAGCAGTGGTAGGGCGCCCAGGACAGTGCAGTACGCCACAAGCATCTCAGCTGCAATTTGTTACTGGTTTTCCACTTGAAGGTTTCTCTATAATACTTTAATGTGGGAGCGTGCGGAGCTTTATGGATGGTCTCATATTTCTCAACTGACATATCTTCAGCCAAAGTATGTCAGCTACAGGAGAGGGCAAGGCTTTTCCCTGGCTTTGTGATTTCTTCTTCCCCCATCATAAACCACATAAAAGAAAAATACAAATAATCAGCTCTCCAAAATTGCTATTTATTACCTCATCATGAAACCGTCTACTGGACCCTGCAGTAGTATTGAGTAATATCATTACTTAAACCATAAAGAGGTTGTATTTATTACTCAAAATTGGGAAAATTAGCATCCATATGGATCCTATTGTTTTAAGACCAGTAATACTGCCAAAACAAGTGGTGTTAACATTCCAAACTACAGATTGTCATAATTTCTCTTCTAGTGTTTCATTCTTTCATTTGGTATTTATAATNCTTTGGGTAATCTTTCTCTCGAAACGGGGACAAAAGAAAAAGCATGGTCTAAAAACATAACTACTTAATTTACAGCACATAGCACCTCAGTAGGTAGTCATAGTCAGGATACCCTAACCTCCATCCCTGAAAAAATTATGGACTAAAACTCCAAGAAATTGATTTCCAGGCACCGGAGGAATAAATGGGTCACTGGGAACAGCCAACCTGGATATACCAAGGGCAAATCATGCTTGACCGAACTGATTGTCTTCTGCAATGAAACAACTGACTCTGTGGAAAGGGGAGAACTGTCATTGTCTTTTATCTTGACTTTAGCAAGGCTTTTGATACAGACTTTTATAGCATTTGTATAGTCAAACTGAAGAAACATAGACTGGATGGGTGGACTACAATGTGAACGGAGAACTCACAGCACCACTGGGTTTGAAGAGTAGGAGTCAACAGGCAACCAGCTAGAAGTAGCATTTCTCAATGGTCAAATGGGGTTGATAGAGCTTAACTTCTCCATCAATGACCTGGATGATAGGCCACAATGAACCCTGTGCAATACTGTGCCCAACGTGGAGCTCGAAGGGTTCGCAATAATGACAGGTTTGATTGGAATGTGCTAGATTAATTTACAGCTGTTATTGCTGTTTAGCTATGAATTGGCAGGCTCCGGTACTTGCCATGGGGCTTGCTTGCCTTATTGTACATTAGAGTCCAACGCTCGTTAGTGGCCGCTTTTTGCTTTCGCTGCTTACTGTACTGCTCATCATCTTCCTCTGCTGCACCTGGGAACATTTTGATAACAGCAACGGTGATGCACCTGGGCTGGCAGATGGCCAGGGCATGGCTGCTGTTTCTGTGCTGCTGTACTGGGCAGGCTGGAACTCCCGTGTGAACTCAAGTCAAAGGGACTGTGACCTGTGGATGAGTCCACACCGGAGCAGGACACCCTGAAGCCTCTGTGGCCATGGATGAGCCCATGCCAGAGCAGGTACAC
>VZTL01024354.1:22984-47080 GCA_013400535.1 Scopus umbretta | reverse complement strand
CAGAAGAGGACCACAAAAGAGGCCTGCNAGCGGGTCCAGAAGAGGACCACAAAAGAGGCCTGCAGTACCTCTCCTATGAGGACAGGCTGAGAGAGTTGGGGTTGTTCAGCCTGGAGAAGAGAAGGCTACGGGGAGAAATTATTGCGACCTTTCAGTACTTACAGGGGGCCTAAAGGAAAGATGGGGACAATCTTTTTAGCAAGGCCTGTTGTGACAGGACAAGGAGTAAGAAGGGTAGATTTAGACTGGATATAAGGAAGACATTTTTTACAGTGAGTGTGGTAAAACACCGGAATGGGTTGTCCAGAGAGGTAGTGGAGGCCCCATCCCTAGAAACATTCAAGGTCAGGTTGGATGGGGCTCTGAGCAACCTTTAACTAGAGTTAAAGATGTCCCTGCTCACTGGGAGGGGAGACGATGATGGACGGACACTAGATGACCTCTAAAGGTCCCTTCCAACCCAAAACATTCTATGATTCTTCAACACAGTTCATGGTGTTTTGGAGGGGGCGACAAACCTCCATGTCTTTAAGTGCCTCCTTCCACATCTAAAGTTAGATAAAACGCCAAGTGCCCAGGAATCTATTCAGAATTTTTCAGGTAGTTTTTAGCAATAAGAATGGACAGTGACTCAGTGACTGAGGAGAGGAAATGAGTCATGAAGCAGCATTTCTCGTTACTGAGCTGGAATGTCCTATGCTGAGCCAAGGCCTCTGAACGCCAAAGTTATTGGATTATATTTCTGCTGTATTTTCTGAAAAGAGATAATGACATAAAGCTGGAGGGGAGAGCTCTGAATGCCCACCCTTGGACAGGCAGGGCTCTCTGCACGCTGCCAAGGCTACTCTTTCGTACAGGGGCAAATAGTCTGCATCAGTGACCTTCACTGGTGGTGCCATTTGCTTTCTTAAAACTGTAGAAAATAGAGCTGGAATGGGCCTCTGGAGGTCATATGGTCCTCCTCCCTCCTGCACAATATTATATGAAATAATTAATTAGTATCATCTAAATTATTTATTTGGGACCAGGAAAAGCATGCAGACATCCTGAAAAACACAGGAAATCTCCAATAACGCTTGCTTGCATAAAGCATGTAGGTCACTCTCCATCTCACCCCCCAGGTTTTTCATAATAGAGACAGACAAGAAATTGGGGCATAATCATTCCCTGTGTTCTGAAAAAAAACAAGCAAAACTGACAACAGCATGCATTTACTTGGGAACAGTAAGTTAGTCTCTCTTTGTCCAGTTAATCCACCTGTACTGTTTCTAGCATCATTGCCCATGCTTCACAGTCATGTTTTAGCATCCAGATCAGATCTGGTTTAGCTCAC
The DNA here is from genome assembly GCA_013400535.1 of Scopus umbretta. Classification (NCBI taxonomy): domain Eukaryota; kingdom Metazoa; phylum Chordata; class Aves; order Pelecaniformes; family Scopidae; genus Scopus; species Scopus umbretta. Next base: position 45,747 of record VZTL01024354.1, on the reverse strand, counting down.
ATTTCCACAGAACCCACCAAAATCTGACTCCACTGGGGGAGATGGCTCAGAATATATCAAGCTCTTCTTGTGCAGTTGCTTCCAGTCATCTTCCACTGAAAACCTTCCCCAGGAGGGACTAGGATAAGATGTCACCTGCCAGCTTAGCTTAGTTTAAAGGATGGCTATTGAAGATAAAGAAAACTAGTAACTTAAAGTGCTGACTGATGTTTTGGAAAAAAATTGGTCATTTTTTCAGCAGCATTGAATTCTCCTAACCCTGTAATTTGCTACTATACTTATAAATCCACATATAGCTGTGTTTGATATTTATGTATAGTCAGGCTCCATTTAGCCAGGGAAATGCCACTACATGGAAGGAAGCCATCTGTTCCAAAACAATCAGGTTGACCTTGTTTTCCAGTAGGTTGGGATCTAAAAGAAAGGCACGTCTTTGTCTCTCTGAGGAGAAAAAGTGCCACGCTCTTGAAATGCAGAGCAGCTTCACAGGGACACTCAGAATCCCTGCCGCAACGTATGGAAGGACTGTGCTCACAACAGACAAGATCAGGCTGCCAGAGCAGGGGATGCAATTTTTCCATCTTTATGAGCACCGACTCGAGCTGTGACCAATTCTGAGGCTGTCTGCTAGCTGCTTCTGAGAAGCAGGGAGTAGATAATAACTGCACCAAAGTCAGAACTACTCATCTGCCTTCAGTACCGTACCTGTGAGAACAGCTTGTAGCTGATGTGTTGGGAGTCATCGGATGTGTTGGCTTACACAGGACACACAGCCCTTTGTAAATCATGCGGTGTCGGATCAAGGATGGAAATCTGGAAGAGAAACTTATGCCTGACCTTAGCAGAAAACAAACCTATCCCTCAAGCATGAGAGAGCAGGCATCTCTTTAAAGTTTTAAACTTTTAAAATTCAATTTTAGAAACTATTATTTTTCTTATAAAAGAAACAAAGAACAGAAATATCACAATCCAATCTGAGTGCTCTCTCAATAATTAATAATGACACATCTAATGTAATAGGCTATGGCATTACAAGAACTTCCTAATGCTTCACTTTGGGAGTAAGACATTGACTGCAGCCCAGGTTTGAGGAGTCTAGACAAGCTCTCCTGAGCACGAATTGAGAGGCCAGAAGCAAGGGAAGGAATCGGATTATTTGACCAGCAGCGAGTTGTTCTTTTTCCTACCCCACGACACTGTGATCGCTAAGAAGCACCAAGGCAGGCAAGCAGACAAGCTTGTGCTCTTATGAGAGAGCCTGAGGGAGGGAATACCCACCCTGTAATGTCATAGGGCTGATACTTACCCCTGGACACTGGCCACAATTTATGTCAAAATCCACTGGACAGTTTCTGGTTAGTGTTGACCTAGGCTGGTGAAAGGTTCCAGAGCCCACCTTTTAATCGCAGATGGTTTTTGTCCCTTGTGTTAATCTTTGTCCAATTATTATTTTTCCAGACAAACTCACACTTTTTTGCTGGGTACAGAGAGCAAGAGATTAAATGGCTGGATGAATCAGTTATTCTTTAAAAAAAATTATACTTGCTTTGCAATTAGGAGAAAAAAAATGTGGCTGGAGAATAGGGAAAATTTTCAAACTTGTTTTTAAACACCTGCAAGCCCTTCCCACAGAGAATGCCTCCAGCTGTAGAAATGCCAGAGCAAGGGCCATCAGCTGCCTTCACCCACATGGCAAGGCCTGCAGGAAAGGGAGCTCCCAGGTGCTCAGGATTACGTGAAGACTTAGGCTTTGGTGTCCCAGAAGATTTTTTTGTTGCTGATTGCTTCTCAGTTTTGTAATACATCTCACATGGCCAATTTCTCTGGGTGGCTTTTAATAACCTCTTCAGGCTTTATTGCTTTTGCATCCACATCTTTCCAGAAATCCTTTTATTTTTTAATATGATATTTGACTACACAATGCATCTGATTTCTCAGGGAACAATAACTTTTCAGTAGGACCCTTTTTAATGAGCAACTGAAAAAAAAAGCATCTTTTGTAGAATCAACATGTGACATGAGGCCTCAGAAACAGTGTTCTTTTTAGATTTTTAACTACTTTCCTCCTTTTGATTTTATTTTATTCTCATATTTCATAAGTTCCTGTTATATTTTCAATATTCCTCAACTTTTCAGTTGCAACTTTGCTCTGAAAGATGACCTTCATTATTATTGTATGCCATACAAAATAGGCTCCATCTGCAAGCAACATGATTTGCTCTGCTGATACCCTTTCCCCTGCCAGTACAAATAACCACCCCAAGCTGTGATATTCAAACTGGGCTCTATCCCATGTCCCAAACTCAGTGGCTCGTGATGCTGAAGAATTCAAATCTCACAATATCTGGAGCTATTAGTAAAGCTAGGTATACTTATAGTGCTCACTAATTTATTAGAATCACAGCTTTTAATATTTAAGTTTCTCCAGGTCTTAAAATTAATAGGAATTTGAATGTAGGAATCTCAAAGGCTCAGAAGGCAGAAGTCAAACAAGAACTCTAGGAGAGATGTGCCACAGGACCAAAGTTACAAATCAGCCATCCTTGGGCATCCTTTTTCTCAAGCTGTCATCCTATGGGGAAGAAAAACACTTGGTTCATGATCTCCAGTCACTTGGGACAGGGTATATACAGAACCTCTCACTATCAACATCTGTAAATTGAGCTCTACCACTGCCAAAATCAATGCAAACCCCATTTCCTTCTGATCACACCTTCTATCGGTTTGCATGGACAATACTTACCCACTACAGCACGGCAATGATCTGAAAAGTTAGATAGAACCCATTCACTTACAATTTCTTCAGTGCTTCTGTTCTACCATGTGAAGTCCAAAATTTTCCCTCCCATGTCCCCTGGTAGATACCAGGTCACACTGGTGAAAAGGGCACAACACTACTGATTTTCCCATCCTGCTACTGATTTTCCCCATTTCAGTCCCAGTTTGTTCCCCGTCTCTCTGTAGCTAGTCTCCTGCGCTGTGCGGTGATTCAGGCACACTCACCATTTCTTTTACTTACATGCAGCACACAAACCTTAACGACCCCAAACTCACCACACTGACACATCAGTTATCCTGGTCTTCTTGGGAAAAAGCCAGTCCAGCTGTCCTCTGAACTCAACAGTGACCTCCCGCTTTCTCCACCAATGCCAATTCCTACAGGTTTACAGAGAAGCCTTTCCAACTTTCCTGTGGCCTTTATTTGTCTCTACTTCCGCTGCTCTTCAGAAGAGCTACAGCTCAGCTGCTTATTTAGCCCACCACTCTCCCCACCCTTCTGGCTCTAGATTCCCAGCTCAGGACAGTCAGCCTGTGTCATGGTTTAACCCCAGCCAGCAACTAAGCACCACACAGCTGCTCACTCACTCCCCTGCAGTGGGATGGGGGAGAGAATGGGAAGAGTAAAAGTGAGAAAACCCATGGGTTGAGATAAAGACAGTTTAATAAGTAAAGCAAAAGCCATGCACACGAGCAAAGCAAAACAAGGAACTCATTCACTACTTCCCACTGGCAGGCAGGTGTTCAGCCATCTCCAGGAAAGCAGGGCTCCACCACGCATAATGGTTACTTGGGAAGACAAACACCATAACGCCAAACGCCCCCTCCTTCCTTCTCCTTCCCCCAGCTTTATATGCTGAGCATGACGTCATACGGTATGGAATACCCCTCTGGTCAGTCGGGGTCAGCTGTCCCGGCTGTGTCCCCTCCCAACTCCTTGTGTACCCCCAGCCCACTTGCTGGTGGGAAGTGATGAGAAGCAGAAAAGGCCTTGCCTCTGTGTAAGCACTGCTCAGCAATAACAAAAACATCCCCGTATTATCAACACTGTTTTCATCACAAATCCAAACCACAGCCCCATACTAGCTACTATGAAAAAAATTAACTCTACCCCAGCCAAAACCAGCACAGCCTGTTGCTGGCCTCCCAGACTTCAACCCATTCCAATGAAACCCCCTGTTGCCCCCGTAAGATTTCACATATCATCTCTGCTAGTCCTTCGTAGTCCCCCCCAAATACCTAAATAGCCACTCCACTCTCCTACCCCACCTGGAGGCATGTACCTGCTCAGGGAGTGAGGCCAACTCTTCTGAAAGGGTCCAGACTGGCCATCGTATCTGCAGACTGAGAAGTGAGCTCTGGAAATCATCTCATTACAGAAATAGCAAATCATCAACTATTGTATTTCTAGGACAACTCTCTCTTCCACAGTGATACTATCTTGTTTCAGCTATCAACATTTTTTCCCATCTATCAAGAATAGTTCAGCCCATGGAATAAGTGCTGTGGTAAGAAGCTTTAGAATTTGGGGCTAATGTGGGTACGGAGAAGTAGATATGATCAATTAAACTTTTCTACTAATCAATTCAAGAAGGTAAATCCACAGTAAACTAGTCAGAGTGCTGAAAGAAGAAAAACATATTCCAGTTACAACAAATTATTTAAAAGTTTGTTTTTTCAATGGCTGTAGCTAATAAGGTTTGCCTACATGTCAGTAGGATATCATAAATCCATGCCCAAATACAGAAAGGTTCTTCAGACTCAAATGGTTTCATTGTGGTTTTCCTCATTATTCCTCTGTCAGCCAGAATAACAACTTTCTACTCACATCGTACAGATAACTAACGTAAATATTTGTACGCAATCCCACTCCCCTAATGGTCCCAGCGTTCCAGCTGTATAGGTGAAGCCAAATCTAACATTTTGCAAAGCCAAGTGGCATGCTTCTGTTGTAAGGCAACTTCAACTGACCACAGGGGATGGGCTTGCTTTGGGAGTAAAACTGCCCATCTAATTCCACCTCTGAATAAAAGGTAGCAGCTCTTGATTGCCTAAGACAGTTGAACAACCTAAAAGAGGAAGAGTTGAGCAGTGGATAGTTCACCATGTAGGAATTTATGCAGTTTGGACCTTCACTGAAATAACAGTCCTACTCATCCAAAGCAGAACCTAATGAACTCTCTAATCATTGCATGTTGGCAACTGAAATTTAAAGCTCATCACAACAAGGATGAGAGCAACATATCTTGTCAAGATCTGATTCAGCGTTAACTCAAAATGATGAAGAAGAAGAAAGGTGTTTATGAGCAGGAGAACCATCAGTGAACGAACCTGGACAACTCTGCTTCACAGAATCACAGAATCATTAAGGTTGGAAAAGACCTCCAAGACCATCTAGTCCAACCGTCAGCCCAACAACTCCATGCTGACTAAACCATGTCCTGAAGTGCCACATCCACAGCAACTGCTGGCTCATGTTCAGCCGGCTGTCTACCAGCAACCCCCAGGTCCTTTTCTGCGGGGCAGCTTTCCAGCCACTCTTCCCCAAGCCTGTAGCGTTGCATGGGGTTGTTGTGACCCAAGTGCACGACCCAGCACTTGGCCTCGTTAAACCTCATACAATTAGCCTTGGCCCATCGATCCAGCCTGTCCAGGTCCCTTCAGAGGATCCCTTCTGCTCGCTGCAGAGCCTTCCTACCCTCAAGCAGAACACTCCCGCCCAACTTGGTGTCATCTGCGAACTTACTGAGGGTGCACTCAATCCCCTCATCCAGATCATTGATAAAGACATTAAACAAGGCTGGCCCCAGTACTGAGCCCTGGGGAATACTGTTTGTGACCAGCCACCAACTGGATTGAACTCCGTTCTTCCTTTGAGAATACATGACTTTAGGCTATGATGTATGCCAAATCTTCAGCCTTTCAGTAAAGTCCGTATCTTGCCCTATCAAGGGCATTTTCTTCCCCAAGAACTCTCTTCTAGAAGACATGGGTATGGTTGAAGTGGTTGCAGCAAGTGAGATGCAGCTGACAGTCAGAGCTATATTACGTAAGTTTTGCATGAAATTGTTAAATCATGTATATGCTTGACTGACACCGATGACTATCCAAAAGCTATTTACAGTGGTATCAATAAATTGGTGAGATCATTGTCCTCCTCCCTCACTTCCCAATACCTGGATTCTAGCACATCCAGGTAAATCAACTGAGTCTTCATAATGAAAACAGAAATTTAATTATTCACAAGCATTCCCCTTGAGCTTTCTCTGGGCTTTTTGTGAATGATTAACAGAGCAGCTGCTCCAGACAGCACTCTCAATCCCTGCTTGCTGGTCTGTTAAAAGCAGTGACTCATCAGCACATGACGTCAAACCCTCCTCTCCTCTGAAATGGCAGGAAGGAGGTTTCATTAAAAAGATAAAAAAGGTATCAGCATAACAGCCTGAACTTCCTCCCAAACACACGGGGTTTGGTCAGGGGTCAGCTCTGCTGCTGCTGCCTGAGGAGTTACACCATGTGTACACACCGACGGTTCCTTCAAAGGGTAAACTTCTCTGTTGAATACTGGAAAAACATGAAACATACTTCCTTGGGCAAACTGATTTATTAGCTACTGACTCAAAAAACAAACCAAAACCCCAGTATTGGCCCTTTTGGTAAATGCTTCTTGCGCATCTTCCAGGAACGCTTCACCGCGCAGCAGAGCTCAGCAGGGTGGTGAGCAACCCATCTTAGCTCTCCCCTCTGTTCATAGCAAGGTGGGAGTACTTTCACAAGATGTTTACACAACCCAAAGTAGCTGTTAAGCAGTCCTTGAAATTGCCCAAATAACACTTCCAGTAACACTTGATAAGGGTGCCCAAACAGACATGCAGAGAAGCATCAACAAGTCCAGTGGCTGCCAAATTCAAGACCCCTCCTTGCCAAGGTCGCGCTGAAATGTGCAGACATGAAAAAAATTGTGTGAATGCAGCCATGATTCCCTATCTTTGTGAAGAAACCTGGGCCCAGTGCCATGCAAGTTAGAAGGAGAAGTAGTAATCTAGAAAGGGGCTGCTTCTCTGTAATTAAAATTCAGATTTTTACTCTAGACAGCAAGTCCTTCTGTCACACGGACAATGGCATTTTACCCAGAAAATCTGCAAAGCAATGGAGAGGGGAACGAGCAGGGTAATTTGAGATTTAGCTCCTACATGGGATTAATTACTAACATCTGTGATATTTTATTTTCTCTGCTAGCTTTAGTCTGCAAAGCCAAGCCTCAGCCTCCTCTGAGCCCAGCTCCCGCAGCAGTGCATCCCAGACAGCAGCCACTCGCTCTTCAGCTGTGAACGGCCGTGGCAGGGGACAGGAGATATATTTAGTTCCATTCCCGGCTGCCTGGAGGGCAGCATCGGTTACAGCCCACGACTGCCGACTTCCCACAGCATGGTGTTGGAAGCAGAAATACTGCTGTTAGTTCAATCTCTTCACAAAAGGCAGTCAATTAGGGAGTAAAGCGGAGGTTTGGAAAGAAAGCGTGGCAATGTGGGGGCCATCCGCATACATGGGGTTTGTGCCAGAGCTGGAAAATGCTGCTTGAGTATGGCTGCACTTCCACCTGCACTCCTTCCCCCATTACTTGCTCAGGCCATAGATACAACCTGAAAGCCCAAGGATGACTGAAATGACTGACCAAACATATATAACATAAAAGGTGTTGCATAGTCAACGAGTGCAAGAAAAAGTGCTACACACAGGCCAAGAGTTGCCGTGACATAAGCCTCTGCCCAACACACTTTTCTTTTTTACAAAAAAACCAAAACAACCACCATTATCTTTACGTCCCTTTGCAGAGATGGGTTTGCCATCTGACCTTTTAGTTCCGTTAGTATTCTTAGCCTTGACTTAGGTTGACTGCTTATTTTTCTATGGGGTCTCTGTCTATCTGCATTCTGTCTCTGTCTATCTGCATTCTGAGTCAGAATTTGTTTTCTCACACAGATATGCAGCAGAAAGATGGAAAGTTCACAGCTAAAATGGTCCCTGGGTGTCCGAGTTAATTCTGGACAACAGAGCACTCCAAAATGGGAGTGAAAATACTCTTATTGCTTATCCTTCTAGAATCTATTAACAATGAAGCGCCAAAGGACTTGAATTTTGCACATGCCTTATAATCTCAAGCTTACACCCTAAATAGCATTTCAACGTGAAAAAGCACCTAGCTGTCATCTTACGTAGTGGCTGTAAGGCACTATACAAAACATTGCTGTATTGCAAAATTCACCCGAGCTAAACTGAGCGCTGTAATCACTTAAGGCAGAGAACAATACCAGAAACGTGGGCATTCCTCAAACAAGGCTTTCCAAAAGACTTTGCATTCTTGACAGAAACAAACAGAGAAAGGAGAAGAGGGGAAAAGGTCGAAGAAGTGCCGGCAGCAGGAGCGGAGGGCTGAGCAGGGTACGGCTCCTGGGCTCCACTGCTCTGCCTTCCCTGCTGAGACAGACCCTTTCTTTCCCTCTGCAGAAAGTCAGTTAAAAGTGAATTGAGAAGGGAAGAGACAGGAGATGAAGGGGAGTTTGTGCAAGAGCGGATAGCAAGAAAAGGAAAGGAAGTAAAATGAGGCTGGAGAAAACAGGGAAGGATTGTAAAAATGTGGTAATGAGAGTATAGGGGGGCAGCCCATACAGAAATGAGAAGCAGGAGGAGTTGAAAGCTGTGGATAACACTGTTGAAAATATTCCTCTCCAAATGACGTGGAGACGGCATCTGGAAGGACCTCTTTCTTATTCCTCCTTCTTGCAAAAAGTCTCTCCCTCCCATACGGTGGCTCACCCTCTCTTTGCAGTGCTCCCTGCTCCCACTGGGATGCTGGAAGCAGGAAAGGCTGCCCCAACTCCTGCCGCCAGCTGGCACCAAGGACTTATCTAATGCTCTTGGCAGCCATCCCTGACTAAGAGACCTCCTGCTTCCCCAAGCTGTGCAAAGGGGAAGCTGCATGCCAGAGCCCTGGAGGAACTCCCTCCTACTGGCCAGGATCACCTTGGAGCTGAAAGGGAGCAGTAAGCACTTTCACTCCTGTTTTCTTGTGCCGCACTATTACTGCTTGGCCTCACATATACAGCCTTCTGCAGCTGTAGAAAGCTATTTCAAATATTATATAGGGATATATATTATCCCTATACATATGCCAATATCCCAAATATTATAGGGAAGTGATCGTGCCCCTGTACTCGGCACTGGTGAGGCCGCACCTTGAATCCCGTGTTCAGTTTTGGGCCCCTCACTACAAGAAGGACATTGAGGTGCTGGAGCGTGTCCAGAGAAGAGCAACGAAGACAGTGAAGGGCCTGGAGAACAAGTCTCATGAGGAGCAGCTGAGGGAACTGGGGTTGTTTAGCCTGGAGAAGAGGAGGCTGAGGGGAGACCTTATCGCTCTCTACAACTTCCTGACAGGAGGGTGTAGTGAGGACGGTGTTGGTCTTTTTGCCCAAGTAACCAGCGATAGGACGAGGGGTAATGGCCTCAAGTTGTGCCAGGGGAGGTTTAGATTGGATATTAGGAAAAATTTCTTTCCTGAAAGAGTGGTGAGGCATTGGAACAGGCTGCCCAGGGAGGTGGTAGAATCCCCATCCCTGGAGGTGTTAAAAAAAGTGTGGATGTGGCACTCCAGGACATGGTTTAGTAGACATGGAGTTGTTGGGTTGACGGTTGGACTAGATGATCTCAGAGGTCTTTTCCTATCTTAATAATTCTATGATTCTATGAAAAAATGACCAAAAAACCCTCAACAACAACATATTTGCCATCAGTACCTTCTTATAAGCAAATACGGTCCTTGTATCTTCATTAAGGAACAGGAGGAAAACCGAGGCTCTCATCCCTCTCTAAGCATCCCTTTGCTTTTCTGTAGCTTTCCCTTTTACGCGAGTAATCTGCAAATATTTGGGGTCTCAGGTTCCTCCCATTCTTCAGGAGAGAACTGGATGCTCCAACTTGGCTATTGTATTTGGGGCAACCTTATTAGCACAGGATGCAAAGGCTGCTCTGTTAGCACATGGCAGGACAAGTCAACCAACAGCAAACCCTGGTGTCTCCCACCCTGCTCCTCTACTCCTCCCAGTGTCCCAAGGACTTGGTCTCCCATTTCTTCTAGAAGCCATCACAGCAGCTGGGGGCACTGTCTGGGTGCTTATCCACTGAACGGGACTAACCCGACCACCATGCTGTCTCAGAGATCAGCTGTCTACATGTGCTCCTAGCCCTCCCCACACAGTGAAACACTAACAGTTTAGAGTAAAAGCATTTCAAGTTGATCTATTTTTTCCGAGGCCAAATCCTACACGGAGCATGGCCATGTCTTATTAAATCGCATGTCCAAGCTCTGCTCCAGCCCTCGCTGCCATTGCAAAAGCCACAGCAAGTTAGACCTGAGGCTTTTGCACTTCCTAGCTCACCCTGGCGGGGCCCTGCAGCGCAGCAGGGGAGCGAGGGACGAAGGCCAAGCACAAGCGACTTCTGCCCAGGCCTGCCAGGGAGCGGGCTGGCCTGCACGGCGTTTTCAGGGTTTGTCGTGGGCCGCACACCTTGCCTTCAGAAAAGACACAGTAACATGAGCACAGCTCCTCTCCCTCCCCTCTGGAGGTGCCAGGCTGAGCCCCAGCCCCTGCTCGCAGGGACAGCTGTGCCCAGCTGTGCCCGCTCCAGCACAGCTGAAGCACATCACCAACAGCCCCGGCCCTGCCTCCAGCACTGCTGACCCCAGCACCCTGGCAGAGAAGCCAGGCAAGGCAGAAATCATCCCTTTTGTAATATCTCACTTCACTGTTTGCCTTGGCTTCAAGACATACCCAGTTTCGTATTTTAAGTTTCCCACCCTCCAGAAGAGCCCTGCCTGTCAGAGGGGAGCTCTTCTGCTGGTTCCCAGCTGGAAAACAAAGTGCAGGAACATCCCACTTGCAGCCATCACCTGTCAGAGTTTAAGCAAACTTTAATTCTTGTTCGTTTTACAATCCAGAGCTGTAATAGTGAAGAGAACTCCCCTTGTCTACATCTGAAAAGAAATAGCTGTTTCCACAGTGCTGAGCCTGCAAAGCAGGGTTCCTTTAAACTTCAAAAACGCAAGTGGCCCTGTTAAAGCAGTCTGAGCTTTCTTACATGCATGTAACAGAGGACACCCCAAAGTACTTTGCTGAGTCCAGGCCTCATGCACAGTTTTTATGAGCAGTTACAGAGTGCAAGAAAATAGGAGAAAAAGAAAGGAATTGTGCTTCTGGTTTTCATCAATATAAATTTTCTGACCAGCTACCAATGAGCCACAATTGAATATGGTTCACACAACAGAATCAAAACTACCCAATACCCCCATACTGAAAGCACAGCTATCCTTGTGCTCTGTTGCTCCCTAAGCATTACCTGGGAGTTAAGACAGCAAGACAGAGAAGCCCTTAAAAGGCTGCTGCAAAGAGAAAGGTAACAAAGGGATTTCTATATCTATGCTTGATATCACCAGTAGTACCGGGCTTATGTCGCAGTCAGGAAGCTGGAGGTGTCATTAGGAAGAGTGTTTCAACTGAGAGGGGGAGTTTAGTTTCAGGGCAGGCTGTCCCAAGAACATTTTGGTATCTCCACCACAGGCTGATTTGAAGACGTTAGAAAAATACCACTCAGATACGATTTAAGTGCAGCTGACCCTGCCTCGGACTGAATGACGATTTCTTGAGGTCCCAGGCTTTCCACTTTTATGCCAGGCTTAAACAAAAATGTTAAAATATACATTACTACATAACATTTTTGACATATTATTTTCATCATCATTCAGACAAACTGTTGTGCTAAATATTGCAGTTTCCCCATATTAACCCAACCAGAATGAATCAATGCTTAATTACCATATTTAGAAATAATTTATAATATTTCATTGCCCTCTGCAGTACCTTTTTTGCCAACAGAACATTCTTGTCATTGCCAACATAACACTCTGTGTCAGTCCTTGCCAAACAAGAACTGATTACCCGAGCCAGTTTTTTATGAGAACAAGGACCACCTTGTCACTGACAACAGACACCAGAAAAGAATCCTCCTTCACCCCAAATGCAGCTGTCAGCTTACAAACCCAGCCAGTTCTTTGTTCTTTTTCCCAGAATATTCCTTTCTTGCCACATTGTCAGATTGTTCTTTCAGAACTGTTATCCAGCATAATACTCACCTAGGACCACATCCCAAGCCCTCTCGAGAAATAAAACCAGAACACATTCTTTCACCTGAAACTTCTGTGAAGATGTTCCTCTGTGGTTTATCATTGTCGGCTCCGCTCGGCTAAGGCTGACTTCTCCCTTCCAGAAGGACCCTGAATCATCATCTCCGCAAGGCTGGGAGACTTACACAGCTGCTGACAATTTATTCATGCAAGATCCTGGTCCAGAAAGCAGCCGACATCCGCAGCAAGCTGTAATGAATTTGCCACCCTGTGTAACTAGAGATTCTACATTCAGCATTGTTTTTTACAACAGAGACACAAAATTCACCTTTGAAGGAAAAAACAACGGTACTCTATTGTCCATTGCAGAATCTGGTGTGTAATGTATTGGGTTTGGAGCAGGAAGCTCCAGAAGAGAGGAGAATTCTCAGCAGGAATTTTAAAAGGAGATGACAGAAGAGTAAACTTTAAGATACCTTCTGTATGTTCTCACCATCAAGTTTCCTTTCAGCATTAGTGAGCAGCAATCTTACCACAGTGGTATACAGGGGTAACTGGATTTTTCCATATGGAAATGTACACAGAAATGTTGCCTACCTCATATACCTGGACTGTCTTTAAAACGTACAACTACAACCAAAGGCAAAAATCCTCAGCTAAACTACTAACTATCCCCTGGCTTGCTGGGGCATTTCAGACCAGCCACAAGTTTGTTTTCAGTGTGTCCTTTCCACAAAAGTCAGACAAATTTTGTAGTGTGCTGGGAAAGAGGAATGCAAATGAGAAGCTATTTATTTCTAGATGGCCAAAGGATTAGTTTGTATGAAAACATGTGGTTACAAGAGCTGTTAAGTAAGTAAATAAAAAGACAAGGTTAAGTGGACTAGACAACAGAACTTGAAATAACTATAATTTATGATAATGTATATTGCTGGTCTTCCTTAGGGTTCACTGAAAATAACTTCAAGAATAGCTTCTTCCTTTCCCTTAGCCCAGGTCTCATTAGTCATGTTCCAAGGCAACAGGTTTCCATGACAGCAATCATTAAGTCTCTTGCAGCACAGCCCATTATTTCTGCTATAAACACTAAGCTTTCACTACTATACTTCAACCTAGACCAGCTATCTTAATGAAAAAAATCCCTGAAAAATCCTAATTGACATTTAAATCAACAACTACATTTCATTTGCACTATGATCTTGCTGAGGAACATGCACGCTATCGAATTCAATAGGAATGTTGTCAAATTCCCCAGAAGGATGCTTTTACCTGGTGTGAGCTCACAAGTTCTTGGCAGCCATCTAAAACAAAAATATAATGATGTAAGATGATGATGCAGATTCCATGCTCATAAAGGCATGAGATAAAAGTTAATGAAAATTCCACCATAGGGATTAACCGCACAATTGAGACTTTGGGGTTTAGTCATTTTATGCAGGGTGAGAGCAACGTCCCCCTCACACAGAAGCTCTGCTAACAGAAATATTTTCAGACGCATTTTCAGTGGAGTAGAACATCATGGACAGGCACAGATAGGAGTTTTTTCTCTCTATGAACAGTATCGAGCCTTGTTATTTTGAGGGGAGTGTTGATTGAATGTCTCTGGGTATCTTTGAAAGCCTCACTCACACTGTTAAACTCTTCTAATCTTTCCCTATAAACCAATCCCTCCTGACCCCTAATGTACCATTACTGCACGCTGTATTACTCCAATACAGCACAGTGCTAAGCAGAGGATAAAACATTGTGTTATCTATTGAAAGGACTGTAAAATATATGAAAAAAACAGTAATTCGTCCTTTCATAAGTACAGCATTACTCTGTCCAACACAAATTCAGACACAGAACGATACCTAAACTTTACAGTAAGTTTCCCATCTGAGTTTCTGAAAGCACAGGGGTTGTTTTGTAGGAGCAGCTAGGGGGAGGGGTTGAAGATTCACTTTCAGTGGCTTTTTGTTAAACAAAGGCTGATAGGAGGTAACCTAAATGTCAATTTGCCCACAGTTATTTGTAAGAGTTGACACCTTTTAATGAGCCACAACATTCAGAAATGCATAATGAAAAAAGAAACAGAAATTATAAGAAATCATGAATCCTGTAAGATCCTGCCACTCTTGCCTCTCGCTCATGATGATTTGTCATACTTTTAATATTCCTTTTGACATTATTACACTTATTTTTATCCCAGTCTAATGTCTGTCTTTTTAATTGCCATGATATGTTCAAAGATGTCACAACTCATGAACTGCAAATAGTTGCATGACAGAGAACCAGCCCTGTCACAACTGGTAAGCAGTAAGATCACAGTTAAGAATCCTCCAGGCAGAGATGCTAATAAGAAAATCACAAAGCTTTTTGTTAGATGCAGCTGGCAAAAGCAAGGAAGGGAATCTAGGCTAGCAACACGACCATGATTAATGGTTATTTTAGTAAATGCAATTTTGCAAACTAGGACATATGTGCTTGAAGCTTGTCAGCAAGGTGAGAGTTTAGATAACCACAAAAGATGTTAGTGAGATTGGGAAAACTGTTAAGGAACCTGCTTTCTAATATTTTTTTTTACAATAATTTCGTAAAGTAATCTCAGAAAGCTTTACATTGAACATTTCCTAGAATAGTCAGGCAGGTTGGAAATAGAAACATCAACAGCAAACACAGATGAAACAGGGAACACTTCAGAGAGATTTGTGAATATATATAAAGATACATATATCTCCTGCTTTAAGAAAAATCAAAGAACTAAGATATCAAGAGAGACCCAAATCTTCCGATGACCTATACTCCGCAGCGCACTAACCTATGTAGAGTCCTATTGATGGTAATGGAGTTCCACAAAGATGGAGGCACAGGCATTTTGACACAGTGACCTAAAGGGAACCTGGCAATAACTGGGTTTCATCTGGGCCTTTTCCCTTTCGAGAAAGAGTTGGGTTGAGCTGAATGCCATTATAACACCACTTAGGTGAGTGACCCCTTTCTCACTGAAGGTTGCAAAAAGTATAAATGTAAGTTTTATGTTTCAAACCAATCTGTTCTTAAGTATGCTATACATACAGACTGACACTTGCAAAAGTCACATTAAGTAACACTCACCCACCTACTCTGTGCAGCCCATCTACAGGAAAAAGCAACAGGAATCTGTAGGTGTTTCTTAAAGCACGAAGAACTTCGCAGCACAAAGGCAGCTGGCACAACAGGCACACCGTATCCCCAGGACCTTTTGCACTACAGGAAGGAAACCATACTAATTCCTTCACACTTCTCAAGCTGATACTGGATACATCAGTCTGGCAATACTATTTATTTCAGATGCTATACTGATATGGCTGGCATAAGTACTCCTAGCTAATGTATCATTTTTTTCCATAAGGAATTTGTCTTCATTTGAAATCATACAGAAAGAAGTCCCACAGCTCTTCTTAGAATGACTGAAAAGACAGGCTTATGATATCCTTATACCACAAAATCTTCTTTTTGGAACTCCTATTTTGACACGCTCCAGATTTCAAGCAACATGACAGTTATAAGAGTCAAAGAATCACAGCATGGCTCCAAAAAAGAGTAAAAGCAAATGAAACTACTGATGATTTCACGGAGTAAAAGTCACTTATAAAAGTAGAGAGCTGAAAGAGCCTCTTTGCACATTCTGAAGTGGCTCCTTAATCAATTAAACACTCTGCTTTAAAAAACTTCATTTCAAGCCATGAGAAAATAATATACAACTCATCCAATTTCATTAATTTACTATTAAATTGAATGTCTTCAGAGCTATTAAAAGCCCTTCAGCAATTTCAGAATTTCTTCAATGCTGAAAGTATGCCTTTGACATCAATACAGAGAAAACAGATGGATAAAGTAATTATAAAAGAGCAGCATGACGCTATGAACCAGTTTGCCACAGTTTTACTAACAGACTAGGTAACACAGGCAGAAAAGTGGGTTGACGACTAGCAAAGTTGTCATGTTGTGTCAAAGTGCTCCCACCCTCCAAATAAACCCCCAAAACCCCTCCCCAGGATGATGCAAACAGACTGGGAAGGAAGGAGCAATGAAAAAAATTAGAATAAGCATGCAGGACATTTAAGGATTAGAAAAATCCCTGAAGGAAAATACTGACTGTACATCCCAGAAATCAAAGAAAATATATGTTGAAGGGAAATGCGAATCAATGCATGGATCATCCTGGCGTATTTGTCTAACTTACCTAATTTTTGCATATGATAATTACATGATTTGACAGAGACAAAACATCTAGCTATGAGTTATGGGCTGAGAAAAATAGAACTTCTCTGAGCTTTGAATTGTTAAAGGAGGAAATAATCTCTCTAAGGAAGCCAGTTCAATCAGTTTATGGAGTCCAAATTTTACTGCCAGAAAGACAAGCAAGTTAACACATCTGGCTCCCCACACATAGCTACAATGTTTTATAACACACAGTAAGATGCACAGCCCAGCTGATTCTTCTCCTCTAAACTATTTTACCCTTCTTCCCTTTGCGCAGCTTGCAAAGTTGTAAAAGGTTGATTAAGTTGTCCAACCTTCACAAAAACGGGCCATGTTCAACTACTAGAAGGCTGATCATCCCAATAGGTGTGTGAATTTGGGACTGGAAAACTCTACCGGGAAAGGTGGTTATTGGTGGATACCAAAAGATATACGAGATGATCTTCACCCTAAAACCCCAAAGACTCATTTCTGCTCTTCAGGATATCTCCTGCTCTCAAGTTGCACACTTCCAAAGGCTGCAGCCTTTGTCCAGGTCCAGGGGATCTAGGAAGGAAATAGGAAAATGAGGAGAAAAGACAGAAACAGGCCATCCGCAGCAGCAAAAAGGATTCATTAAACCCAGGAGAAGCCTACCTCGAGTCAGAACAGTCTTCCAGATTAAATGGAGGTGTGGAGTGCACTCTAGTAGCAGTTGGAGCAGTCTTTATTAGCAGACAAGAGCAGAAAATAGGAGGAAGATAGTGAAAGAAAGGGGCTAGTCTGAAGAGAAGCATACTTCTTCTTATACTAGATGGGTTAATCTTTTCAAAACAAGCTTGAGAAATCAGGGCCCACAACAATTTGGTTTTTAGAAAAAAATTATTATTAGAGAAGAATAATCATTACTTTCAAAATAATGGACATTTGTACAAAAGTAGAGTCATACGGTCAGCAGTGGACAAAAACTAGTACAAATACCTCTTCCAAGTACTGTCAGAGTAACATTTTATGATGACAAAACCCGTAGCTAAAAGACATGGTACAAAACAAATATTTAGTCCAGTAAGGAGAAGAGAAACTAGACCAAAGGTAATAACAACTCTGAGAAGCTCATATGCAGAGTACTGCAAGTACAGAATTGTTAAACCCTGTGCTACATCAGCTGACCTTCATCTTCACCATTATACAAACAAACCCCTTTAATTATTGGTTTTTGGTATTTCTCTGATGATCTGGCACACTGGGAAGCAATTTCAGGAAGTGCATTTTACAGGTGCATACAGCAGTTCTCTCTCCAGGTAGTTTTAACGTTAAAACGCAGGCTTGTTCATGTACTCTTCCACTGTCTGGGGAGGGGGAGGAAAAAGAAAAAAAAAAAAAAAGAAAAAAAGAAAAAAAACAACCAATGCATTATGGAGTGGTACAGTAATATTCAAACAAACCCTCTTGTCCTCTTTGAAGACAGTTGTAGTTTTGCATGGAATTAGATCAGATTAATTAAAATGCAGAAATAATTCTGCTTTAAAAATCTTAACAGTGTTTTAGAATCTGATCTTCAAATCATGACATACCACAGTTGTGGCTAAACTCATCATGTCTAGCTGGCCTTTGTACATAGCTGGCTTAGTCGCATCTGCAAATGTCAGACCACTGTGAAAAACTGTTCAACTCGCACAGCATGTCCCTAGCCCGTTCTACCAGCATGCTGTCGTCTCCGGTATTACAATGGATCCTTCACTACCTAGGAAAAAATGAAGTAAATCCATCACATCCAACTGCTTTTGCCACTCGTGGCTCAACAGTACAAGTTACAGAAAAGAATCCCTGCAGGGTTCTGAATAAAGGTTACATATCTGTGCCCTGCAGAAGAACTACACAGGCGTTTATGAATGCGAGCGTAGTTTGCCAGCACGTACTCTTTCCAATTTTAAATGTTAATAGTAGGTCATCTGTTTCCAATGTATTAGTGAAACAGAATAGATTTTTCTGTATTTTTATATATATGTATACATAAAATACATTATGACTAGATTATGTTCTTCTATTATATAAATATCTTAGATATGTACTAAACTATTTCTTAATACAATGTCCGAGAAACTCTGGCAGTTAAACTGCAAGACAGCAACAGAAGTATATAAAGAGCCTCCAGATGATTCTGCAAGATGCAAGATGTTTGAATTGAAAGCTTATGTAACGCTATCTTAACTGCATTGTTGTACCTATTGAAAGGGAATGCAAGACACATTTGGGTAATTAATCACTAGAAGTGCTTAGCTGTATTTTAAGCTCCTGTCAAACAAAGATGATGTAGGAAGATGAGGCGTTTGCCTTTTGTCTTCCTCTGCCTTACCTCCTGCAACATGTCAGAGTCTTCTATGGCTTTCACTACAGTCCTCTTTGAAGTTTCTTGTATTTCTCCGCCAATTATAAACTCATCAAGAATAAAATAAGCTTTTTCAAAATTAAAGATAATATCCAGCTCGCACACCTGCAGAACAAAAGGATGCCCCACATTTAAATAACTTTTACAACATTATAAGCACTACTGGGACAAAAGTTGTTAAGATGATCAATGTATTCAACATATGTGCTTTTGCAGCAGGTAGCAGGGTAAAGAAAAATACCACATATTATGTAATATTGTGGCTTCTGCACATATTATCTTCACATATACTGCCTAGACCTACAGCAAAGATATTCCACTTACTATATTTTACATAATACACTACATTCATACCAGTTTTCAGAGAACAAAGCTGACTTCCTAGCCTACTAACCTTACAATAGGTCTTATATAGCACTTGTAATATGGGTTACATACATTCACGCACAGTTTCACAGAGCAAGAAAAACTCCCTGTCCTAGTGACCTTACAGTCACCAGCCGCTTTTTTGTTTTCAGGCCGTACTAACGTGAGTCACGGCACAGCGACTTAAACATGAGTCGAATTATGACAGTGGGGACAATTTAAAAAATATTCATAGAAAAGATGGGTCTCTTGTCGTCTTTAAAGACTTACTGAAAGACTCATTTGGACTTTCTTCAGGTCCTTTCTTTAAAAAAAATAACAAAACAAAAAACCCAACACTTTATCTTTTTCCTTTTGATATGTCCTTAATTGTTAGACAGTATTATGAAACAAACAAAACCAGTATAGCTGAAGATCTCAGGAGAGAGAATTAAAGTACTGTCACCCAGGGTTCATTTAAGCAATTTTCCTCAAGCTTTCCCCTCAAATTCTATTCCCCGAGAGACACAGAAAGCATCAAGATTAATGGGGCGGGGGAGAGAGGGAGGATGGAAAAGACAAACTTATGGTAGTTTCAGCACTATTTTATAAAATATTCTAATACTGAATTTCACTCTGGATTGAGAATGTCTACAGGGCAAGTAGTGCAGCTGGAAACACGAAGCAAAATAGTTTCAGATAACTGTTTCTTTATCAGACAGCCAGGAACCATGGTTCATGGGAGAAAGTGAAACCTACATTTCCAAAGTATCTGTCCAGAAGCTCTACGTATCGATGAACGACCTCTAGTGTCAAGAGCTCATTATCCTGGTCTTCTATTGCACAACAGAAATACAAACTAGCATACCTAGGGAAAAAAAAGTAAAAATGTGAGTGACCAGCTGGATCCCTCAGTGCTCTGCTCGTCTCTTTGAAGTTATGCAAATGACAGTTAATGTCTACCTGGTCTCTAAAATAATTTTCTTTCATTCTTATAGTGTCCCACAGAACACCTAAAATATAATTTAAACAAATTATTAATTTAGTTAGAAAAACCAACTCCACCCTTGGCAAAGTGGGATACCTCCAACACTGGTCTTAATAAAACAAACAGTACATCAGCAGTACTTTAAGGTCTCCCTCACCTCTGCAACAGCACTACACTAAGTGAGGTTAATTAAACTGTAGAATGAGTTACTGTTCTTTATTAAAAAATAAAAATAAAAGCAAAAATGAAGGTGGAAGGAGTTACATCTCAGCAAGCCTGCTGGCTATCAAATGACTGAAAGTGTTTTACATAGGGCCAGAAAGTATGAAATTGCTTAGTAACTTGCAGGAAAACTTTGTGTTTAAATCAGCCCAAGGTAGGAGTAAAGATCTACCTCAACTCTCTGGTGCTGTGAATGGAGGCCCAACTCGTCACAGCATCTGGTCAGATGTTTATATCCATCACTTTACAGCACAGAATTCAATTTTTGCAAAATGGGAGATGCCACTTAATTTGTACAGTATGCTATACCATAAGGCTACTTTTGTTTGCTACAACTTTATGACAATTAACAGGCCATTAATGCTAAGCGTTGTGTAACTGGGGAACAGTGATTTGTTTGGACGAGGAAATGGGAAATAACACTTTCCAGAGCAATAAATATTTCAAAGACAAAATTTGACAAAATGTTGAAAGAGCCTCAGAACAGTTCCTGCAACATCCCAATGAGCCTGATAAAGCCCAGCACACATCTCAGCAGGCCACCCTGGGGAATTAGAAGGAGCAGTGAAGCCTAATGCCTTCTAACAGAATTTCAACCACTAATACTTAATAGATGACTCCAATTTTTCTCATTTGAAAGATTGTACAAGTATTTTTCACCCCATAACTTACCCTGCCAATTGATCAAGGGACACTGTGCTGTTATACACAGTTAGATTGCCGATGGCAGGCTCCTACGAGCTTAGTCTAGCACTTAGGGTTTTGTTTGCTGTTTTTCTTAAAGTGAGCCTTTATTTTTCCTCTTCTAGCATGTGTTATTTGTATGAATAGTAATTATATGTTCTCATAAAATTACTCACACCTTTTGTAAACAAGCTTGAGGTCTTTCCAGTCAACAAAACTACTTGTTTTTTGATTGCGAGACAAAATAATCTGAACAATTTCTCGAATGATCTTTTTCTTCTCTTTATCAGGTAGCGTCGTATACCATTTCTGAAGCCTTAATTTCCCCTGGCGACTGAACAGCAGTATAAAGTGTATCTAGAGTAAACAAAGCAACATGGTTAATGCGGGGGCCACGGCCAGAGAAAAGCATTCCTATGCCCGATGCTGGAAATCTGTGAGATCTTAACAAAGGCATCTCCAGCCCTGATGTGACGTTTGGACATGGCGTCATTGAAGGTCTGGGAGAGGCTGACCATGGAAGCAGAGATCCCTTCCCTCTCTTGCTTCTTCCCCCGGCAGCCCCTGTGGGACCTCTCCCCTACGTGTGCCCTTTGCGTCCTCTCCCACCCATCCTCCCTTACCTCATGCAAACAACAGTTTTGCTTCCTATTCTGCCACTTCCCTGGGGAACAGGAGGAGAATCACCACTGTGCAGTGGTGAGAAGGCGGCCCCAGCTCCTCCTCCAGCAAGATTAGACACCTTAATGAAGGGAATAAAGACATATACAACAGGGCTAGGGAGATCAAGGATGCAGTGTGGCACAAGACTATGAATACCTAGATAGTAATCATAATCACTAACAGTCACTACATATCAGTACAGTTCTGGTATTGCACTATTTCAGGTCACAAACAGCAGCATGTTTCTAGGAGATGCTATAAGGAGCAGAAGAAACCAACTACTTTGGAAAGGGAACTTAACTAGTTTTACTAAAGAAATCACCAGATTACAAAACACAGATGACTGTGATGACAAAAGACAGACCTCAGTGACTGAGAATATTACATTACATAAAGCACGATATGTACACTGTTCTAAAATTTCAATTTTAAAGCTAGTCATAATTTTACATGATTTGACGCACAATTTTTTCATGCTTAGCATTAGCAGTGTTATTGAAATACAGAAGTGATAACTTTTAAATGCCAGTGAGCCTTTGGGAGGAAAGTATCAATTCACATTTATACAAATACTTTTATTAGCAGATTAAAATAACTGACCATACTAAGTCTTCAAGCAGTACAGTAAGTCATCTACCCACAGCATGGAAATGGCTTTAAGAATCCAGGAAATCTATCTGAGGATGACATCCATCTCAACAGGACATCCTCTGCTAAATGGAAATTAAAAAAAACCTACTGGGGATAGGGATGCTTCCAATGGCTGAAGGCACTGTGAACTGCCCTGTTCTTGACAGGCATCCCCATCGCTGTCTCAGCAGTACCAATGCTTGGAGGCCAGGGACTTGCAGGAAGGCTGTCTAACTGTAGTCACAGCCATGTGCACGATGACAGGCACGCTGCCACCACTTGCCCATACAGAGACAAGGCTTTCCCCTGATGCTAGGAGGACCAGGGAAAAGCACAGGAGCCTCGTTTTCCTCACTTGCTCCCAATCCTTGCAAACTCCCAACAGAAGAGCTGGCAGGTCCCTTGCCACATTCCCATTCGCCTAGCTTTACCCTTCCCTGTAGCTTCTCAATCTACACCCTAATCCCTTCTCCCTCTTGTTTCCTATTCCACCTTATTGCTGAACCTATACTTCCCCATCACTCCACCTCCCCAGTGAGGATTAAAGTTAATGTTCACAATTACTATCAAGATTACAATGCAGATTTCTGTAAAGACAAAATCATTCTACGCTCTGGGGAAGTCCAAGCAGAGAAGTACACCAGAGAAGCTTCTATGTAAAAGAAAAGGGGGGGGGG
>VZTL01024354.1:278-22940 GCA_013400535.1 Scopus umbretta | reverse complement strand
ATGACACGAGCTACTGGATTTTAAAGAAAGCATTCATTCATAATTCTGAACCATTCTCTATCTATGAAGCTGCATAGTTATTGAGTAATCCAGAGACAAGAGTTCTGATTATAGTAAGAAAGACTTCAAACATGGGATCATTTTAGAGAAAGGTGGACTGTTTTATTCATATGTGCCTGTGGCAGGATCTACTGCTGGAAATATGGCTCTTGCCATCATTAGTCTAATGTGCTTGATAAAATTACAAGGATTTTGTAGCTGCCTTGTGTTGAGGCCTGTAATACTCTCCAGATGAGCTTTCTAAATAAAAACAATTATGCTGCTGGCAGTGCACATGGCCTGATTACAGTGAAGATCAAAGCACCATGTTCTTGCCTTTCTCTGTTCTTATTACCAACTGGGTTTTGACATGGTAATGCTCCAGCTGTCAGGGTTACCCCTTCCCACGAGGGGACAGTACTTACTGTCCATACACTTGTCCACTGAGATGAGCTGGATGAATGAAAGACTATCTTGCTTGCTGCTCAGCACATTAACCCTAAAGCCTTTGTAAAGATGAGTGCATTTTGAAAAGCAGAGCATAGGTCTTGCAGATATGAGCAGCAGGTCAGTGGGTGTCCATTTAAAAGCAATCAGGCACAGGCAGCAACTATTTGATAGACAAATTTCTAAAACTATGGTGAATCAGATAGGAGAGGATGGTCAGATTCAATTGAGAATGCAGGGAATTAGTCAATGAATTCCTATCAAAAGCTGACAGCATGTTCAACATAACAAGATCATGCTGCTTGAGACATCCTCAGGAAGAAATATATTTGCCTGCAGTGCTTCAATAGGAAAAGACAATGAAAGGGTATTCTGGTTTAGGTTCAGCTGTTGGACCCAACAGACCTTAAATCTGAGTGCCTGCAAATAATACATATCTCCAGGAGAGCAACCTTGTACCTCTAAAAGGTTAAATACCAACAAGCCAGGGAATTGCTGTGAATATTACCATCATTTTCTGCTGATTAGTTTACTTCAGGATGTTATTACTTCACCCATAGGAAAGTAAGCTGCTTTGCATTTAAAAATGTTTTGAAAACCACTGTTTTTTATAAAGATGCAGTTGATGTTTCACCACCACTTTCATGAGCAGAGGCAACATTCTTTGCAATCAGAAAATATCCATTAACACTCTTAAACGCATCAAGGTTCATACACAAGCTTCAAAAATCCTATCTTTTGGGTCTCCCAACCCACAGTTTCATACGCAGAATATAACTGCATACCTCATAAGGCAATTTTACTATTACAGAAATATATACAGATAGAAAAGAGGTAAGAGCCTCTACTGTAGTCCATTTCTAATTTTACAGTCTGCAGCAAAATAGTGTACCCTCAAGCCTATGCACATATTACTGGCCAGCTGAGAGCTCCTGTAACAAAGCAACATATTAGAAAGTTGCAGATACTTAGAAGAAAAAATAAAAATATTGTTGAGTTTTCTTTTCTCTTTCGACTCTTCTTCCTTTTTCTAATTTCTAAAGTCCATTTAATCTGGCGAACTCTATAGGAGGTAAATAATATTACATTCTCAAGAGGTTAAATGGCTTAATTCCTGTAAGCGTAAGCATCCAATTACTATAGACATTGTTTCACTCAGTTCAGCTTTGCTCTGCCCACCGACACTGACATGATAACACACATTCCCCACTCTCATAGCTCTGTTCATTACAGCTCACTGGAAAGATTTTGATGCATCAATAAGCCGGGAAACATTGAAGTACTGCATAAACACAAATCTAACGGCTCATCTGTTCCTTGCTCCTTGACTGTGAAAACATATTTGCTTTCCTATAGTGCTAATGACAAGACGAATGTTGATTAAGGAATTTTTGGTTCGTTTTCAGCAGCCGAACTACAAATAGAGGTAGATTATCCTGCAATATTTTACTCATCTTTAAAAGTTCTAATTCCAGAGGAAAACAAAGGCAAATGACTTGCTTCAAGCAAAATACCTTTGAAGCAGGGTGCTTGGTTTCCTTTCCTACCATTCTAGGGCGTGCTGGCTGTGACTAACAGTCACCAGACCCAGGGGTGATGCCAGAGGGAATTTTTAGGTCCAAGCCTGAGTGGGTGGGGATGAGGACTGCAGTTCCTATGAGAGCATCCATCGGCTGTGTTCACATGTAGAGTCGAGCTTTGTAGGAGACAAGCCTTGGTCTGGGAGCTGAGTGTAATTTTATTAGCTTGTTTTACTGATCAGACCCAACCACCTACAGCAGTGTGCAAAATGATCTCCATAAACATCAGTAAGTAGCCTAAATGACTGCACTTTGTATTTGTAGGCCACTATTTGCTAGTTGGAAAAATAAGGGTTTTTTTAAATCAAGCATTTAAACCAGATTTCCAAACCTGAACTCTATCTCCTTCTCATGCATCTCTGAATCAACTGCAGCTGTAAGTCATGCAACAGGTCGGAAAGTGACAGGGCCTTCTGTTTTAGCGAGATCTATAAAACCGTACCAGGATAACACACAATACCCTTAGTTTCAGGGCTACAAAAAAATCACATGGTAGACTGACATGAAATAATTTAACAGTAAATAGAACAGACATCAAAAGTGCAGAATACAGGAGGTTTACATGTTCACAAACAGCAAATGTAAGAGAAATATGTAAGACTAACACACACTGTGATTTTCTTCCACCTTCCTTGGGAGACCTTTCCCTCCTTTTGCTAATGGGCTGTCATAATCTGATAAGCAGCTCACCCAAGCTCGCCTCCTGGATTGTTCCCTGCCAAGACTGGAAGTCCCCTGCGGTGCAGCCTTCCCCAGTATTTGGCCATTTCACACTCCAGGCTGATCAAACACTTGGCTCACTGGTTTCAAACTCAGATCTTTTAAAACCTCTGTAAGAGCAACAAATCTTAACCTAATCTGTGCTGCCACGTTTAGTATGACAGTCTAAAGGACTCCTGACTATATTCTATTACAAACAGAACAAACCACCTGTAGAGCTATCAAATAAAGACAACTACATGGGAAGACAAAACGGCTTTCCTGACTCCCATGGTCATTTCTCCACTTTACTGTCCAATGACATAAACATGTAAAAGATGCCACATTTCTTCCTGGGAGGTGAACTCCAGGGGTAAATGCAGCGAGGCTCTAATTCACCCCGCTGTGAGAAGAACATGTGCTAGAAATGCTTCTCCTCCTCCCATAATTCAACCTGCATAACATTTGCCGACTGTTTTCAAACCTGTTCTGTGCCATCTGGCTGCTCCAGGTCCCTTGGTGGGAGAGGAGGACAGGGAAATGGGAGGACTCCAAGGATCCTAAGGGAAGGGAAGGCAGAAGAGGAAATGGTGGCTGGAAGACTGCAAAAAGCAAGCATCCTTCTCTTTCCTGGGTGCTTGGTTTGGGCAAGCATTTGCTTGGCTAGACAGCTCTGTCACTCCAGCATTGGGTTTAGACTCTGCTTCAGCTGCCACCTTTCCGAATTCAGTTAAGAGCCTTCCCAAATCAAAGTCACCTTTATAATACAGAAAGATTCCGGACATTCACAAGTTAACTAAAGTTTGCAAATTAGGAATTACTATGCTAAAACAGGACACCTTGGCAGAACTTGGAAACTCTTGAGTTTTCCCTAAAAACTTTCCGTTTAAGCCTGCTGCTGCCAGTAGGGCAACAGGCAGTTTATGACATGCTAATAAAGAAAAACTCGTGGACCACATAAAAAGTGAAGTGGGATGAAAAAGCCACACCTTTGGCCGCTGACATGACAACGGCCGCTGACAGAAGCCTCGGGAAAACCAGACTGACTGGCTGTACCTGATGGAGAGGAAGTGACTTTTTATCATAAAGCTCTCTTTTAACTTATTCTGACTCCCTTGAAGTCTGTTTGATCTTCTGGCACTGTTTTAGTCTAGTTGAGTTCATGTCCCACTTATCTTCTACTATTTTTCATTCTTTCCTCCGATACGAAAAATTGTATTTCCCAACATAGACAGCTGTCCGGAATTTTTTTTTTAGTATTATTTATTTTTACATCACATCTGAAATTTAACAAAACCTACTTTCATTAAATTGTTTCTTTTAAAAAATAAGAACATCCAAATTATTCCAGCCACTAGCTGATTTTTTTTTCTCTCAAACATTTGAAGAATAAGAAATTCCTTTTAGTTTTTGCTTTGTTTAGTGGTTTTTTTTGGAGGGAGGGAAGTAGATACTGAAATTTTTCCAAAAAATGAATAGTTATACTATGAACAGACAGATGGTTTGGAATGCCAGGCATTTAGGATAAAATGAGAAAGATATACTGAATGGACAACTATTGACCTAATGTATTAACAATCTAGCCACATTAGGAAGAGACATAATAATAACACACTGAAGTATAGGTATTTTGGTATTCTGCTGCTGCACAAAGTTCCCATCCGGCTACTGACCTTTAATACATACACTCTGTGGTTTTAGGGACTTTTAAAGCAATTATGTAAAATCCAAAACAGGCTACTTTATTAAAAATATTAATTTCTTTACTTGTTTACTCTGTTAATAAAACTTTTATTCACAGCAGCGCAGAAGCTGACAGATATGTTTGTTAAATACTGTAGAATCTCACCTTTAGAATTTAAAACACGTACTTCGTCTGTATGATGTAGGCAAACAAGAAAAAAAAAAAGAAGTGAAAAAACAGCAGCACAAAAATACCAAAGTAGTGTATTGCTGCCTAACTGGCACAAATTCTTTCTTACTTCATCTTCATTAGAACATTTCTGGACAATTTCCCCCAAAACAATACATCCAAAGTCCATGCAATAAAAGCTGTGCCAGATCATTACAGACACACGTGACTATAGTTACACATTGATTTTTATGCTTTTCATGATGCAGAAGTCACCCTTATCTTATTACTGAAGATTTTCAATTGATCTGCATACTAGCATTTAATTTACACCATATAGTGTTGATCCAGCCAACAATCTTCTTGACAGCCTCACCTGAGTTAAATAAAACTATAATCAATACAGTGTAGCTGAGCTCAAGTTCTGAACCAAAAACATCCTGAAGCTCCTCGCATTTGATCCCTACGTAAGGATCAGAAAACAAAGCTCAAGGAAGCCGTAAGTGCCCCACAAGCTCCCTCCAGCTCTGCTCCTGCTTATCGCTGACTGTAACAGGCCTGGTCCTCCTGACCTTGGCTCATTTCTCATAAACCGGTAGCATTCCTTCAACAACGTCCTCCCTACAGTACAGGCGAGCTCGTGCCTCCTCTTTGCAGGCTGCCAGGCATCCCATCAACAGCGAAGCCATGTTTCCATCACCTCTCTGGAGAGGAGAGGCATCACAGCTTTCCAGCATAGCTCCTAAGATGTAGACGCAGGCAATGACATCTGGTTTGCACAGAAGATAATTATTCTCAGTTTTCTTAAACCAATGCTTTTTTATTCCTTCAAGTGGAATTACTCCAGTTTCTAGGCAATAAGCAAGAACAGATCCAGACAGGCAGTTTGCATAAAACCTGCCTCAAACTCTGCAATCTGAGAGCAGAGCAGTGACCGCACCACAACCGTGTGAACCAGAGAGACAGCACTCACGTCTTCAGTCTCGGCTCTGGGGACAGACGGTTGCAGGGACGCTAGCTGGCTGACCTTACAGAAAGCAGCACAATTTGAAGACATTCAGAACAATTACTAACTAGGTAATCACATCCCTTCTGCCTCCTGGGCTGGGCTCTCAGAGGTGTTTTTATTTGTTTATACAGTTTTGGGAGGCAGTGGAAATCTTCTTTAAGTTACTCTAAGGAGGAGGAGACCAGGGGAGAGGCTGAACAACTGCCAAGAGCTACCCCTAATTCACTGTAGCCCCAGTGTACTTTACAGTCACAAGAAGCCATTTTCCCAGTCTGTTCCTCGGACACCTTGTGAAGAAACAGAGGTAAAATCTAGCCCAATGGACTCTGGCAAAAGGTACAGCCTCTTTTATTCTCATTTCCAGTTTGTCTTATCAGGTATTTGCAAAGCCCTGCTACATGAAGGCACTGCAGGGCCCTTCCCTTGCCTCTGACCTTTCAAGGAGCACAGTTAAAAAGCTTTGCTCTGGGACAGGGCGGGCACACCAGAAGGTGATGACTTTCCCCGCTCCTCAGAGGAGCCAGCTGACAGATGCAGCCCGTGGACGCAGGTTCCTGGTGGAGCAGAAGCACTGCAGGTCTGCAGCAGCCTCCAGCTCCCAACAAAGACACTCGTGGAAAACCTGAGCTCTGGAATGACCGAAGATACACGTGAGTTGGGATCACATTTGTGACTGACTCTGAAAAAGCATGGGAGTAACCTTTTGGAAACACCGAAGCATTTCATTTAGGTATTTTAAATAGAGAAATTATCAATTTTCCCTTTCAAAAGGGCATTTTTTCATTAAGGTAAAAAAACCCAACACGGATTTAATAACCTAAACATAGAAGAAGCAACCATTGTTTACGGAAGGAAGGGCCAGAGCACAGGATCTCACAAAATGCTTTACGTTGGCCCAAAATTTAGCCTCCAGAATGAAAAAGTGGACCCAAAATTAATTCTGCTATTCATCTGGGTCTTGTCATGAGACTTGGAGGAAAAGAAGTGCCTGAAGTACTGCCCCTTCCCCATCCCCATCTCCCGAGCCCGGTGGCTGTTGAGTTGTGTGAGGTTCCTGTAGCCATTCCCATGGCTTTTCTAGAGCTCAGAGCAGACATGCAGACACTCACCCAACACTTCATGTGTTCTCCTTCCAGCAAGCAGCCTTGCAAGACAAAGGCACAACATGGTAAATTTCTGCATTTTCTTCAAACAAAAATGATTCAGTTTCTCATTCCTTTGTGGTCTGTGTCTGTCGCTTGCCTCAGGGGATGAAGCAGAGGGTGATGACCATACAGGAGTTCCTGTGCTGGTTAACAAGGCATCAAGAACTGCAAGTGTCTGAGCAAAACTACCTTCAAGCTCCAACAGCAAGCAGCAAGGCAACAACAGGCATTTACTGGCTGGTGAAGAGGGATTTTAATGCCCTCTCTTCTCAGGTCTGAAGAGAGAATAGCAGATGGATACCCTACACAAATTCAGCAAGTTAGAGAATAAAAAAAAGACTGGTGCATAGAGTACCTGGGGTTATGTCTGTGATACTGAGAAACATAAATCCAGGACATACTAGGCCAGAAAGACATGTCTGGCCAGAAAGGCACGTCAAGCTTGCCTTCAAACACATAAATGTAAATTTTATTTTCCCAACCTACCCCAGTGACTCTGCGTGCTATATTCCCACTCATAAATGAACCACCATTTGTGCATGACTAGATCTTGCACTTCTCTGAACTGCAACATCTGCAAAAATGCAAAGGCCCAGGGGTGGCCACTCAAGAAGGCATACACCCAAAGCAGCCAAGCAAATGCAGATGACAGCCTGTAGGAATAGGACAGTAGGGAAATGAATGGGCAGGGATGGTAATTAGTAGCTGTGCATATGTGATACGAAAAGAATTCTTTTAATAGGAGCAGTACAGTTTTAATTTAGGCACCACTGGAAATACTACAACTGGCTCACATAAATGCCTGATGTGTATGCCAAAGCATAAATCTTCTAAGTACCTGGGGGAGAGGCAGCCCCACCTGCCCTCCCTGACCCATCTGTTTCCTCAGTACTTTCATCATTTTGTCCCTTTGCTGCCCTTGCACGTACCTGATGCCTTCAGAAAGCAGAAGGTCTATGGGATGATTTATAAAGCATGGGATTTTGAAATAATTTGAGTAAAGATACAGAAAAGCAGCAAAAATTTCACGTGGTCCACATGCGTGGCAGCATTTTCTTGCCTCCTCATAGCCCAGGCTGCCTGTTACCCCTCCAGCCCTCTTCCTGCATTTGCCTACCCCAGATGCCACGGCTTTTTCCAAAGCCCTCCAGGCACTCCACATCCTAGTAACTCCTAGCTCTGAGATATGCCTACAATTTCCTTATTTGTGAGTGAAAATATTAAAAAAAAAAATTACTTAAGCAAAGAATCAGCAGATGATCTATCATAACATTTCTTTTGCTTTCCAGAAATAATCTTATTACCCAGAGACAGTAAAGCGTGCATCGCAACTACTGCATTGCAATTAGCTGGCCAGTCTAGAGTGGCCTCTAGTACACAGTGACAATCTGTAATGACAGTGAGTACTTGAGAGAGAACATCCCACACTGGAAGAGGATCACATCAACAGTCAGAGATTACAGATTTCCTGAGAAGAACCCTAAGAAACATTGTTCCTAGCAAATCCCACAAAATGGTATTCAAAAGTCCAATAGGGAGTAACTGAATACCAGATTATGGATCACCTCCTGAGCAGTACTCCAATCTGAGCAGAAGGGGAGAGCACAAGTAATAGGGCATGTATAAAATCTTTCTGGTAGTCCTGTCTCCAGTAATCACAGATTCAAGGATTCAGGGCCAGAAACTGGATACAGACAACCCACCTGCGGACCCATCCTCTATGAACTGCCTCACTACTCGGACACCCACAACACCCTTAGCAGTGGATTAAAAACATTCATCTACACTGTGTGGAAAAGGTATTGCCTTTTGTTTTCTTTACATTTAGTGCCTAAAAATTTCACAGGATGTAGCCTGACTCTTCTTGTAGCAACCATTCCTTATAGCATTCATGATTTCATGCATTTCTATCACTTCCCCTGTTGTCATCTCTTTCCAAACTGAAAAGTCTACCTACTCAGGATCTTCTAGAAAGGATGCCATTCCATTACCACTATCTACTCCCACACTAATAGTTCACTACAAGACAAATAAACAAAGAAATACCACATGGACTACTTTTTTTTTTTTTTCCCCACGTAGAATGCTGCCTCAAACAACAAGAATCATTTATTTGTAATTCTCTCTCCTTCCCTTATCTATTCTAATCTGCTGCCCTTCTTGTCTTTCAGAGGTAAATGCCTAAAGGCAAAGTTCACTGTCTTTGCTAGGCCAATACACAGCTATATCACAGAGTGGAAACAAGCAGTTATTTTTCAAACTGTAGATAGTAAATTCCATGCAGCACTGAAAACATTTTTTGCAGATCTGTGTCTATTTTAACAACTAAGGGCATTGAAACTGTTGGTGAGGTCAATATTCAGAACCGCTGAGAGTTCATTTCCAAACACCAGCCAGGTATCAGCAGCTGCAGACACTTCAACTAATATTTCCATCCAAGCTTCTAGATCAGTGACTGGTATCAAATGTCTTGCTAAGTGGAAACAGTGCTTGCCAACTCCTTTTCTATTCAGGCCAAGTACATTTTTAGAGCCCCTGTGCTCAATGGGATTCTTTTGATCTTTCTCCCCAGGGTTTCAGATCATGCCCACAAGTACTAATTTTTCTCACTCTACTGATGAGCAGCACAGGGAGGGAAGCACGCCCTTTACTATGCAGGCACCAATTTTGCACTCAAAGCTACGGAAGCAGAGCCGTGTACTGTCATGAAAGTAACACTGATAACACTGAGGTGGCAGTAGGATCGAGGTGTTGCAACACTTACAGGCATGAAAGACAACAGCAACACGAGTCCTTGGGGAAACTGCTAATTTTCTCCTGTCTGCTCTCTCCCTGCTCTTCAACTTTGTTGAGACAGCAATCCTTCAGGACATGTTTCTCTGCTGCACCCATATATGTCAGGGAGCAGAATTTAGTCTCTTTTCAGAAAACTTTTTTTTTTTTAAACATGTCACAAAGTAGCAGCCAGGCAGAAAAGCTGTCTTTCTCAGCAGGATGTGAAGTTAGCTTTACTAAACAGACTCTTCCCTGAAACTTCCCTAGAAACCTGCAACAGAGCAAAGAATTGAAACAACCCTCCTGCTAAGACACAGTACCATTTGCACAAGTACCTTCCATTCAGATCTCAAAAACAGAAAATAGGTGGCAAGCACAACTATGTCATTCCAGACCACAGGAACCAATCTACAGAGAGTTTGAATGACCTGTTGAAAGTTCTTCGATCGTGAGCCTGAATAAGGCTTATTCTTGGTTTGTAACCCAGTAACTCTTTCTTGATGCATGACCCAGTGTAACAACCCCTTCACGAAGTCTGCATGACAGACAGAGGAATTTTAAGTGAAAGAGTACCTTGACAAAAGCACCCTTTCATCAGCACTGGTTCTATAACAGGAGAACAGGGTAACTCTGACAGCACTAGTTAATGTAATAACACCAGCAAGGGTTTGTATTATGACGTCAGAAAAGGAAAAAAAAAATATTAATTGTAAGAATGCACATTCACCTTATAAAATTATAACAATCAACAGAGCAGACAGCCTCCAAATTGTAAATAAGCAGCACTATTGTAAGCAGCGCTCCCCTGGGACCATCGCGAGTGCTTTGAAAACTGGCATTTGTGAAGTGCACGCATCAGGGAGAGTTCTGAGATCAGCTTCCCTGAAATCAGCTCCCATACTTACTGACTTTCAAGGGCAAAATAGGAACTCCAGCAGTTTACATAAGCTTTACCAGAGGGCAGTGGCTATGTAGGGCTGTATTAGGGCGTAACCAGAAAGATTGTATTGCCATCTGTATATTCATTACTGCGCATATTCTGTTTGCAAATGTAGTGGCAGGTACACCT
Source organism: Scopus umbretta (assembly GCA_013400535.1). Classification (NCBI taxonomy): domain Eukaryota; kingdom Metazoa; phylum Chordata; class Aves; order Pelecaniformes; family Scopidae; genus Scopus; species Scopus umbretta. Next base: position 12,325 of record VZTL01024354.1, on the reverse strand, counting down.
TTCTAAATACACTAGGCCAACACATATTTAGCATTCTGGCTAAACCGCTGAAAAGAAACAACACAGCTCTGCCTTTGAGGATAGAGACAAACAACAAAACTTGGCCTCCAGTGAAGGAGCTGAGCGACTTCTGTTCAGCTGCACTGCCAGTAATTGATATTACAGATGCACACAACAGGCAAACTGTGCAAGAAAGCAGCTCGGGCATGCTCGCAGGACCTGCCCCAAGTCTGAATTATCAAGCAGCAAGAGGGTTTCTCAATTAAGAGGCATCACTGACCATCTTACTGCTTGAGAGCCCGCAGTCCTCCTTGGGGAAAATCTAGCCATTATTCTGAGGATACTGGTCATCACGCTTAACAAAAGAGACTAACCACGGCAACCTTTTCTGATCGCAGCAAACCACCACCAAGCACAGCACTGGAGAGCTAAAGGGCCACCCTCCCAGGATCCTGCCTGTCAGCCCTTTAACCTGAAGGGCTGCTGCCCCCTTCCAAGCTAAACCAAGCCACTGCTGCTGCCTCTACCCAGCTGTGGAGCCGGGCCGCACACATAGACTGGTTGCCAGCAGACAACATACAAGGATCAGAACCAGACCCATACGCTCTCTCCCAGGCGCATTACTTGATGGCAGAGCTAAGTTCCTACAACCCCCATGAGACCAGGCTTCTTGAGCCGAAGTACCTGAGCTGGAGGCAAGGCTGCCACCCAAGCTCTCCACTTACCTGGCATCAGGGAATACGTGTGGGAGAAAGCTCTTCCCAGTGCTCCCGTCACAAGAAAAGCCACTGCCCAACACTGCCCCGCTTCGACACCAGAGCCAGCCAAAAGACACAGATCCATACGAAACCACATCGACCCTTCTCCAGGCGCTGGACCTGACCTGAACCTCAGCTCCTCAAGTTACAGGAAGACTTTATAAAACCTCTGTCTGTAACAGCTGTGTTTTCCTAGTTGGCTATGAAAGGCTGTCAGCGTGACCCAAGCTCACCCCAAGGGTCAGAAGACAGAAAGGAAAAGAACCTAACTTTCATTTCCTCAAAACAGGTGCAAACCTTGTCTAAACCCACATGGAAAAAGCATTTCTGCTTCTCGGAGCAGCTGGCACAGCCCTAGCAGGCAGGCTGGCACATGCTTTCTGAAGAACGCATTTTACCTCTATTTAAAGCCAACTCGGATTATTCCTGCAGAGGATTTAAGAACAAAATAAATCCAACCTTTTCCAGGAGCAGGCACACAAACGAGCCGCCGGCGCTGCATGGCGCGACCTGCCCTCTCCCCAGGCACACCAGACAGGGCTACTCCGACGGCGAAGGCCGCGCAGAGCGGTCCCGCGTTTGAGCCCACCGCCGCGGGGACTTTGCTTTTCCAGGCAGCGCGCAAACACTGCTGTTTGCTTTCGGCTCCCGGGAAAGCGAGGGCCCGGCCGGCCCCGCGGAGGGTCTCCCCCGGCCAAGCCCCCGGTCTCGGCTCTGGTCGGAGGAACCCGGTCCCGGCGGGTCTCGGGGGAAGCGGGGCAGCCCCACTCCGCCCTGCCTCCGGCCAGCCCCGGCGGGGAAGCCCAGAAAACGCGCCCGTCGAGGGCAGGCTCCGCCGCCGNGCGCTCTTCCCGCCGGCAGGGTGGGCAGCAGGCCTCCCCGGGACCCTGCGGCGTCGGGCTTTCCCGGCCGCGGCCTGGTGGCGGGAGACCGGCGACGGAGGCTGCCTGCCGCCGCTTCCCCGTCCTCCGCGCTCCCGGGAGAGGGGAGGCAGAGCGCGGGCAACAGGGCAGCTTTCTGGCAGAGGCGGTACAGCTGCGCGGCCGCGGCCGCCCCGCAGGCCGCTCGTTCTGGGAAGCGAGGGGGCCGGCGGGGGCTGCAGAGACCCCGGCCGCACGCAGGGTGACCCCAGCTGTCCCCTCGTACTTGCGGTGACCGCTCCAAGGGCGCCTTTCTCGCCACAGTGAAACCTGAGTTTAATAAAAACCACAGTTCGTGTCCTCCGTCGGCTCTAGCTACTCCCCTTCCGAGCATTCGTACCCTAAAGACGCTCTGGTAGAGCTACAGGCATGCTTGCTCTGCAGCCCATCTCCATCAAAATGAAACTCGGATAGTTTACATACCTTAAATGGCTGGGCTTTGCTAACCTGTGCTTTTTGATGGAGCTAGATGAGAGAGCAAGACATGTGCAGCTCTGCCGGTAGATCAGCAAATCCCTGTAACCTCTGGCAGGGATTTGCTGATAAGCAGTGGGTGCCAAAAGAATGCACGACATCCACAGACTCAGCACTTGAATCAAGAGCTCTAAATCCAGGCCTAAGGCTTCTCAAGCTCCTACCGGGAGTCTGATCCAGACGCAAACTACCACATGAGCATAAAATGAAAAAACTTTGGACGTTTCAGTCCCATGTTTGTAGTCTAAAGGAGAGACGTTCCCCAGCGCACAGCATGCATCTAGCCCCGAGCACAGTGTGTCTGAATTCAGGATATGGTTTTCACCTGCTCTGGGCAGAGCTATGCCCTGCTCTTGCGTGCAGCGCTAGATGCATCTGAGTCATCAATGAGGAAGGGAAATCTGTCGGAGCTCAGGGACTCCAGGGGACACTGTGGTGTCAATGGCTGACACGGGTGGAACCCCTCTTCAGCCTCTGGCTTCAGCAAAGGGGGACAGGTCCCTCGGTCAAAAGCACTTGTGCATGCCTGGCTGGGACAGCAACTGGGCTGAAATCCACTCACAGTTGGAAATGCTTGTTTGCAAGAGCAGAAGAGAGCGTACGCAGGGGTGTGCTCCTTATGCTCATGTAAGAGTGTGCTGGTAATTTCCACATTTCCCTGAGCATGCATGATCCTACTCCTCTCTGCCCTCCATAAGCTTTGATTTGGTCTATATAGACACAGTGTTCATAAAGCCCTTCACTGCTGCTTGCTCAGTTCTGGGTTCTGTATGTTCCAAGCCTGTCCCGCCAAGCAGCACGACGCATGCTGTGCTGTGATGCTGCCAGCCGCTAAGTGCTCTGGTTTCATTTCTGGAGTGCACAACACAAAACACAAGAAGTACGAGTCCCTGCTGCCTACAGATCCCACTGATACTTCATCTGCTCGCTTGTCTCTGGCCTCTGTTGCTTCCTGAGTATACAACCTGGGCCCATAAAGCAGCACTACCTGCAGACCACGTGAACATGCTCGCCCTTTACCACACAGCTGTGGTGCAGCACACATCGCACCATGCTGCCAGACAGCAGCAGAAAAAGTTTCATGAAAACAATTCTGTTCAGCAGCCTACATTTTACCTAGCTATGTCATTTACTCCGGTGACAGACACAAATATTTCTTTGCTTAACAACCGCTTCCCAATAATCTTACTTTTCCATGCAAAGTCCTTACCAAATTAGGCCCATGAACTCAAGAAAACTGGCCTACTGCTTTTGAGTTTTTTGCAAGTACGTCAGAAAAAAAGCAGCAGCAGCAGCAAACACATCGTGCATACAGTGCATATTAAGAGCAGTGGCCAACATGAAAACATTACGGCCAATCTTGCAGCTTAGCAGAGAGAAGAATTTTTGCTGCCCTATGGAAACAAGGCTGCAGATACAGGATCATGCCTAAATTAGATGCTTTCCAGAAAGCCAGGCTGTACCTAATGGCTGGCTAACTAGAAGTGGTAAGGAGTTGTGATTCTCCCCTCCCCGCCTCTTCGCCACTAGCACTGTGTGCCTGCATAATCTTATGATAAACAAGATAGCTCAAACTTCCCAGGTAGGAACTACTGATGGTTATCAGTGCCACACAGCAATGGGAGCAGGGAGAGGCAGCTGTGGCACACAGTTGTGCCAGGTGAACTGGTGGGTTGATCTTATGCCAGAAAAATACCATGCCATGGACTCCTTTGGGTCCTTCCCTTAGGCCAGTTAATTAATCTGAACATAAAAGCATGCAAAGTAATGCAAATTTCTTTCTGTAACCGAAAACAGGCTGCAAAAGGCTTTAAGACCCTCCTCTTTTGGCTTCTCTCTCTGCCTGGAGGAAAATGCTCATATTCCTTTCTTGAGGGCCCTTTGAAAAGGCTTTTAAAGTAAGGCAAGAAGTTTTTTACTGCTACTGGATATTACATCCTCTTTGTTTATATTCCACTCTTCTAGCAGCCTATCGCATTCAGCAGTAGAAAACGTTCACACTGAGAGTTACAGTGGGTTCAGTGAGCCTTGTGTGCCTACAGCTGCTGGTAAGAGCTCCTCTAGCTCCTAGGCATAAGTTTTGGTGTGTTTGGACATTATTTATTTAAAAAGAAGTCATTGCTAAAATGTCAGACGCCAAGGACGGATGGAGTCCTAAACCTGCAACAAGCTTTGTCTTAGGCCCTCCTAATCTCTGGAAGCTTTACGGACTGCAGAAGCTAATCCTGGACCATATAAGTAAAGCTATACATTCACTAATGATTTACAATTGATTGGGAAGTTATATTCACATACATTTCCAGGGAAACAAACAAATCCTGACAGCTCCAATTAAGAGACACAAACCACTGTCTAACGAACAGCAGGGAGAGAATAGAACATTCTCACTTCCTGCTAAAAAACTGCAAAAAATGTCCTTCTGAAAAAAAACCCCACCTTTTTATTGCAGAAAGAAGCCTTTTTACTGACATCGAGTACCACAACAAATGAAGCAGAACACTGGTTATTTACACTGATTCTAGCCAGTACACACCTTCGTGTCGATTTTTCAGCACCTAAACTGAGCTGCTGCCTGGCACACAGTGCCACAGACTTCTTCAGGTAAGGAGCCCGGCGCGAACCAGGGAGTACAGGCTGATGCACACTCCACTTGGTGATTTTACAGGAGACCTGCTGTGCAGGTTTTTTCACTCTTTGATAACTAGGTCCATAGGGGAAGGAGAAAACTTTAAAAGCCCAATCTAAATTCAGCTGCAGGAGGTAGCTTTTAATTGCACTTTGGATCAACAGAGAAACAATCTAACACTTGCTCTTGGTTACTAGGCAGGCGTTTGTACTTTTCCAGACACTTTTCCCCTGCTTTTCATATGTTCCCTTTTCCTTATTTGCTCACACAATCTGGATTCTCCACAATTTAAGTGCAGAACAAAGCATTCATATCACTAGAGAACATACTGAATTATTTATACGTACCACAGATTTTGGTACCTTATCAGCAGCAATAGCATGTTCAGTAAACAGTCCCAACATTTAAGCAGTTTAAAGTACTAGAAAAGTGTTAAAAATAGCAGTCTCAAATCCTTATAGCCTGTAATGAAGTGATAGGTGTACACAACTACTTAAAGGGCGTCAAGTGGCATTTTATTTCATTTCCTAGCTGTACAAAACTAAGAGCAGGCCAAAAGGTAGACAGACATTAATAAAGTTCCATCCAGAATGCTTGTATCAAGAGAAAATGTGTTGTTGTAGCCCTCTTGTGTTCAGCTGGATTAACAGCTCTTAGATTCATAGTGTCCCTCCTTACAACCAACCCCTTTAAATCAAGGCTCTGCATGCTTTAATCACACTGCCATTCAGTTCTTTGCCCTCTCCACCTTACCCTCAGTTTCTTTCATGTTTTTCCACTTTCCATCCTGGTTGTAAAATCTAAGCATATTCAGATCGTGCTTCTGAGACAGCAGAGTGCTCAATTGGTATATTCACACCGTAAAACAAGAGAACTGCTGTTTGAAGTAGGACGACTAAAACATCCCTCATCGCCTGTAAGCATGCTTACATTACCAGTATTTCTTCTCCATAAAAGGACTGCAATGAGTACAGTTTACAGCCTTATTTCCCTGTTTTAGATAACGCCTATGAGATCAAGTTTTAAATTGAGTGTCCCACAGACACCATTTAGACACGTGCAACGATTCTCTACCCTTACAGAAATCACCCTGACATTCTCCAAAACCTGTAAGTACTATTTACAGTCCTGTTGATCCCAGACCTTCCCTACCAATCACCAAGATTAAAAATTTCTGGTGACCATCACTTAGCTGAGACACTGCATAGTGAGGGTCGTAAGAGGTACTGGCTTTTACAGTGTGCTTTTCCAGCCCACAACAGTTGTAGCAAACAGAAGAGCAAGTTACGGCTACATTGCTATAGGTGCTTAATGGGATGGATTCTTGTAACTGAGGGTGAGGTAATGGGTTGTTTCCTCAAAGACACTCACCTTCCACGTCTGATGCCTCAGTCATCCTTAATTCAGCCACTGCAAGACCAGCTCACTCTTACAGATCAGGAGGCTCAGGCAAGCAATTGAGTTGTGTTTCAAGAGCTGGTATCACCTGTCTCAAGGAGCCAAACTCCAACATGGACGTGCTGCTGCAGAGGAAACCTGGAGAAGGAGCCATAAACTAAGAGAGAAAGAAGGAGAAATGAATGAGAACAGAGAAAAGACAAAGGACAGTACTAGAACAGAAAAGTAGCTATGGCTTAGCAGCAGCAACAATATCAAGGAATATTAGCAAGCAGTGCTACACTTGATGAGCAACACAGGGGTGCACTTCAGTTCATGAAAACTTAAGAGAATTGTGACAGATACATGCATACAGATTTTGAGAGCAGCTGAAACCATAAGGAAAACAGGCTTCAGGAAGAAAAATCAATATAGATAGTGAAAGTCATGGTATCTTCTTTATTTGAAATACAGCTATAGTAGCAAGCTAGGGGCAAGTTAAATCCTATTCTGTTTCTTTCCCTATAAACAAGGTAAAGGGGAGAAAAGCATGCACCTCCATAACATTTGTTATTGCAAGCCAGTTTCCTGAAAAACAGGGTAATATAAAGCGTTTCAAAGGAAAAATGGAAAGACCATATATAAAAATACAGATGGGAAATCCTACAGTCAACCTGTATTTTTACATAAATTTATCTTGGTTTTGAGCTGGATAAATGCTAAGAGATACCTTAGGCCTCTGGGTGTCTCACAGAAAGCATGATTCATAGCACACCAGGGCCTTTGTAAACAAAACTGACAGGACTGACTTAGTAATTCAGTTATAACAGCTATATGTAAGGCAACCCATGATATCTTTGTGACAAAAAGCAATTTAGGAATGAACGTACCAAATATTCTGGAGACAACCCAGTCAACCCCACCCAAATTAGTATTACACATCAAGAGTAAGTTAAAGAATATGGTTCAACTTCTCTGTGTGAGCACAGATTGTATAGTAAAACTGCTAAGGGATCCTGGGTACACAAGTGAGTTAGAGGGCAATTAGTTACCTCAGCTCTGAGCTGCCTGTATGTTGGGGGGAAAAAGGCTCGTGCTATGGAAGAAGAAAGCAAAGTTTCTAATGACCCCATGTATTTCAGTTTATTGTTTGATAAAATATTTTATATTTAATTTTATGAAAAATAAATTGTCTAGATTTTATTACTGATATTATATTGATACCTTCTTCCATTGCCAAAGTGATAAAATCAGTAACACTGTCTTTGAATCTGTTCAACTATTAGCTTTTACATATTAATAGAGTTTAGTAGACCACACACAGCTACCTAGAAACCATGCCCTTACTTCCTCCAAAGGGGCAAAAAACTTTGCGGGATCCATTTGGTAGGCAGTCACTTAAGAGATCATTGAGAAGGCTTGCCTTATACCCATGAAAGAAGCAGAGACAGCCTTCAAAGGCCACATTGCAACTCACTGAAAGGTGGTTAGTTGATCACAAAAAAATTTTTAAATGTTAAGCTGGCAGGAATTCATCATTTTCTGTAGAGTTCGATCATGGTATTTCACTGTTAGCCAGGTTATTCAGCACTGAGGACTTAATCTACAGAGACAAAAAGCCTTAGAGAGCTTTCCTTCTGAAGTATGTAGTAGTAGTAAATCTGATCAACATAAAAATCTGTCCCTTTCCTGCATATTCTAAATCTCTCCAATCAGTAAAGTCAACACCACACCAAAAAAACCATTGCTAAGGCCTGCCACACAGCTTATCTGAAATTTAAATGAAGTTTGCACTTGTGAGAAGTGCTCAACTATGCATTCTCATTTAGAAAATGAATACACATATTTTAGTGCTTTCACTAAAAGGACACCATCTGCAGTTCTCAAACATTTACAAACTTAACTAATCTAGAGTTCATATGCCTTATTTAAAACATTCTATAAGATGGTCTACACAGACGTCTAAACAGGTGTTTCCAACCACAGATCATGAACAGCTTCATTGTTTCCAGTCAGCTTTTGTTGGAACTAGAAGACAGGGTATTTTGCCTTGGGAAAGGTGAGAAGTTTAAGCTGATCAAAACAAGACATGTCTTGTTAAAAAAAAAATAATTTACAGTATTACATACCACACAGGCTACTCAACCACCCTACAGAGGTGGAAAGAGTTTGTGCAACCCTTTCAGATTCCTTCTATTGCTCCTGAATACTCTAGGGAGCAGTGAGCTACATCACATGCTAACTGGCCAACATTTGGGCATTCCAAGTGTTCCAAAGCCAGCCAGTGCTGCATTTAAGCCTGCGAAGGCTGTAACTATGAGGGATAAGGATGCTTCCCAGCTTGTCCTCATCCTGTCTCTGTGAGAAAGTATCACGAGACAAGTGTAACCACCTCCTGTGCTTGTGTTCTCTGTATATATCATATTGTAGACTCTGCTCATCCCATCATAAATCTGTATTTCTCTAATACCTCAGACAGGTCCAAGGGATCTCAGGGAAGGGGCTGATCCTCTGATACTCTATGTTTAAGAACCTTTGCAGACCTCTGAAGGGGAATCAGATGAACCAGGGAAGACGTCTATATGAGCTGGCAAGCAGGACACAGGATAGGGTTATACATCCTTAGCTGGGACCACGCAGCAGTTGCTTGTCTCTTAGTTCACCATGGCCTTTAAACCCACTGCTGCAGCTCATTCAGCTCCAGTACAACACATCTGACAAGCTCTCCCTCCAACCTAGAATTTGGACACGGGCAATGTAAAGGAGGAGGCAGAGCATACAATGGGGTTGTGCATTCACAGAATGGAAGAAACGATGGATCATCCAAATAGACTAAGTGATTATCAAGAAATATTTTATTGTACATGTAACCAAAGTTTAAAAAACAGACAAGAAGGAGCAAGGGACAGATTTATCTAGCATCTCTTAACTATGCAGGGTACAGAAATACAACTAGTAAAGAATTAGCACATATTAGTACCCTTTGCTCCCCCTTCCCTGCCCCAGTGAAGGAGGTTATACAAGCGAGACTAGTAATGCTTCAAATCAAGCCTTCTCAGTAATTGCACACTTGAGCTGACATAGTTGAAGTATGTTCAGTTTCATGAGAGAGTATGTGCCTTCAAAATAGTTGTTTATAAACAAAACCAATATCTCTTTAGTGGTTTGTAAGCATTACTTATTCAACACCAAGAGTATACTTAAATGACTAATGATTTAGCAGCCATAATTGTCTTGTTATATATGAACTGACACTATCTTTAAGTATATCAATTATAGAAAATAGATTCCTTAGGTTTAGCAATATGTAGTAGAGAATATATTATCTAGTGGCAAAACCATAATGTAAAGAAGCAGAGGAAGTATTCACAGGGAAGGGGGGAGCTGCATGCTGAGCAGGGGACACTGACTAATCGGAACTAAAAAAGCTGAAGCTCAGGAGCACTAGCTGCAAAGGAGTTACACCTCAGTATCATTGGTGTAAGTTTCAGAACATCTGGTTTGAAAAGTATGCTATTCATCCCACATCTACATCAATCTCCCAGCTTAACTCATGACCCTAGATCCTCCTTACCTACCGCAGTAGGATCTTAAACAGTTCTAACAATGTAACTCGTGTTCTGCCTTACACACTCCCGAGGAAGAAGGCTTCCATTCTCTTCTAGAGCCAGATAGGAAGGAGTCTGAAAGTGAATGCAAAGCATTATCAGGGCTTATTCACCCCTTCAATCATTCAGTTTCCTTTCTAATTTACATGGGTGAAGGCCTTCAGAGCAGAAAGCTGCAACTTTTTTCCAATACAAGCTGACTTTCTCTCAATAGCTTAGAAATAAGCCTTCACAAATAACATAGGCTATACAGCATGTAGCAAGGGACGAATCAAATCAGTGTGACAAGTGTTAAATCCCAATCGAAGGCAAGACAAGTTTTGGGATTCCCACGAAAGAGGGATTTGTTTATTCTTCAGTGGCCCAATAAGCCTAGCAAATTAAAAGACTCTTTGCAAAACTTCCAGAGAAGGCCCATACAAAGGTAGACAAAGCCAGATCCAAAATAACAGTAACTAACATATTCTGGATTCTAATGCCCTACGGAGACTATCAGTTTTTTGGCTTAAAATGCAAGTGAATCATGATGTATTAATGATATCATGATCTTCATCTATTTCAGCCTACAGCATGGTCCAGTGCAGATTATTAGTGTCAAGTTACATGCCTAGTACTTAAGCCCTCTGCCAGAAAGGGCATATTACCTTTGACAGTTGTGCAACATCACCGATTCCGGGCCAGCTGACCTACCCACATTTTTTGTCCTCACACATATGCATTTGTTTTCAGAAAAATCCAAACAGCTCCAAGGTTAAACTCTGTGACATATTACCTTAGCTTTCAAAGTTTTAAAGTAAGTTCTTCTTACAGTGTTCAAATGCAGGAAATTCAGACAGACCAATGTACTGACTGTATCTCACTAGTTATTTCCTGTACGTGCCAACTGCACAGTCATAAAAAAGCCTCCCAGCTCTTCTTCATACTTCTCAGCTTTGAAATGGGAAAAGATCAATATAGATATCTCAGGATTAACAGACCTAGGTGCAGGGAAAAAAGCAGCTGTTCTGTACCTCAGTAATTATTGCTCAGTATTTATGTTTTAAGAAACACCAAGGCAATATTCGAATTTATGCTGCACTTTAGCAGAGACAGATTCCCTACCAATAAAGAAACATCAGCCTTTCCACAGGAAAAAGTCTCTAAAATTTAGCTGGCCATTTTTTCTTAGCCATTACGTTTAATAAGGCAGATTTGCTTAGCTTCCCATTCTAACAGCATTATAGAGTTGTCAAAGTGTATGGCTCATACCTACGGCCTGTCTTTAAAGTAGAGTAGCTGGGCTGCACGTTTTTGTAAGAACTACAGAAGTTTATTAGCTATGCCAAAACACTACTTAAAGAGCCTAGAATTGTTCAAAGACTCGCCAGCTACTTAAATAGAACAGTTGTCCCACAAAAGTGATTTCACTAACAACTGAACTTGAAGAACAAACACTACAAGAAAGCCAATAAAGGAAATCTTGTGCGATCAAAGGTTCTCTTATTATCTCATCAGAAAGAAGCTACCTGCTGCTTTGAAGTATCTCCTCCTTCCATAGGAATAACCAACATACCTTTTAGAGGCAGTTTAGATAGTGACTGCTCAAAAGTATTTCTACAGAATTGCTTTTTGGAAGAGAATAAGTTAATTTACTATTTGCACAAATTGAATTTACTACGCTCATTTTACTCTGATAATGTTTTAGCTACAAGGTATCTGTACAAGATATATCAGCAGAGATAGCACATTGTTAACACTACATATGTAAACCAAGAAACAACAGGTCCTTTCATCAAGGTGTCATATTGCAGGTAAGCCATTTTACGTTAGTCCAAGAGGCTGTGAAACGGCACTTCCACACCAAGGAAATTCCTGGTGAGCCCAACAGAAAAGCCGTGCTCTACAAAGGTAACCGTCCATCCTGGAACAGCAGGAGGAGAAGAATCAAGCAACCAGTGTTTGCGGTAGTATTCTTAAGAAGGATTCCGTTCATTCGGTGCATATTGCTGTACATAAGGTGCGTAAACCTGTCAGGTATGAGATCAGCGTGAAGAGAAGCCAGTTGCAAGGCTGCAACCAACTACTGGCGTCATGTCCCAGATCTGGAAGAAAATATGGTGGAGAATTACATAGCATTATTGTAAGACCTAAGAGGTTATTTCTGTAAGAGGCACAGAAACAAACATAAAGGTCTCCCTGGACACAAGATAATAAATCCTGTTTAAACTATACTTGAGGAAAATGTCATAAAGAGTTATACCAGCCTTACAAACCAAAAGCCAAACTTAGGGCTCAAGAGAGATAC